>CAUYLG010063026.1:0-15244 GCA_963573385.1 Cacajao melanocephalus | reverse complement strand
TTTTTGTATTTTTGGTAGAAACAGGGTTTTGCCATGTTGGCCAGGCTGGTCTTGAACTCCAGACCTCAGGTGATCCACCTACCTCGGCCTCTCAAAGTGCTGGGATTGCAGGCATGAGCCCCTGTCCACGGCCTATAGTGTCATCATCTATTAATACCTAACTATATTAATGCCTGCTATATTAATACTAACTATATTAATAGTTAGGTATCTATTAATACCTAACTATTTTTTAGTCTCCCTCTGTCACCAGGCTGGAGTGCAGTGGTGCGATCTCGGCTCACTGCAACCTTCACGTCCTGGAGGTTGTTCAAGCGATTTTCCTGCCTCAGCCTCCCAAGTAGCTGGGACTACAGGCATGTACCACCACACCCAGCTAATTTTTGTATTTTTAGTAGAGACGGGGTTTCACCACGTTGGCCAAGATGGTCTCGATCTCTTGACCTCGTGATCCAACCGCCTTGGCCTCCCAAAGTGCTGGGATTACAGGCATGAGCCACAGCGGCCGGCCATACCTAACTATTAATACCCACAGCCACAGGTCTATAGAGTCTGTGAAGTAAAGTGGAAATGAGACAGGGTTTAGTGAGGAAGGTGTTGCAGTATTTGCTGAAGTCCGACAGAGAAGGGTGAAGGAAGCTGAGGCTGGAGCAGGGCCAGGGAATGGGTGGCAAGTGAGGCTGGAGGGATAGCTTCAGGACATCTCATGGGCTGAAAAAACCAAGCCAGGGCATGTGGACATTAGCAGGATAGCTAATATTCGTTTAGGGAGAGAATGGCTGAGCTGGGTTTTTCTTTGGACACAGGAGAGACAAGGAATGACCTCAAGTCTGTGATCGAGAAAATCTCTCCTGGCCATGGGGAGGGGATGGGTTGGGGAGGCTGACAGGTGGATGCTGTTGTCTATACGAGTCAACGTGCCTGGCTGAGGGCTGTGCCTTACGCTTGTAATCCCAGCACTTTGGGAGGCTGAGGCGGGCAAATCACCAGATCAGGAGTTCGAGACCAGCCTGGCCAACATGGTGAAACCCCGTCTCTACTAAAAATACAAAAATTAGCTGGGCTTGGTGGCCAGCACCTGTAATCCCAGCTACTCGGGAGGCTGAGACAGAAGAATCGCTTGAACCCGGGAGGCGGAGGTTGCAGTGAGCTGATTTTGCGCCACTGCACTCCAACCTTGGACAGAGTCGTGAGATTCCATCTAAAAAAAAAAGTCAACATGCCCATGTTGAGGTTCCAGAAGCATCTTGTACCCAGTGGTGCCCAGCCCACTCTGCCTTGGCTGCCATCTGGGGCCAGGTGAGGGCACTGACCAAGCCTTCCAAATCCTGCTCACATTACTCCCCTCTCCTCTCTATGGCTCTATCCCTGTTCTGTCCTGTCCTCCGTCCTGGACTCTGCCCTGGCCATTTCACTGGCCTCTTGATCTTCAGGATGGCTCCCTCCAACCCATCTTCTACTCCAAGTAGCTCAACCTTGCCTTGCTCAGCTTGTTCCTGGCCTCTGGAAAGAGTGCAGATTTCCAGGCATGGCCCGCACTTCTCCAGCGCCTTCAGTTCCTGCCCTGTCCCCTAACCTGAGAGCTTGCTGCTGCAGGTCCTGTCACTCTCTCCCACACATGCAGCCTTTGCAGGTGCAGTTCCCGCTGTGGCTTCCCCTGGCTTCTCTTCACAAAGCATTACAATGAGGATCTAAGGTGGGGATCCAGAGCCTGAATGGAGACCTCTCAGGCAGCAGGTGGCTGGGAATGGAGACCCCCTCCACCATAATGCCTGGAGCAGAGAGGGGTGCTCTTGAAGACCCCACCTGGAGAAAGGGACAATGATGATGTGCTTCAGGGTGGCCTCCTTCAGGAAGCCCTCCCTGGCTGCCCACGTACTGGAATGCAGCAGTTGTTTCCTCTGATCTTCCTTCATCCTAGTGGGCTCGTCTGTGCTAACAGAGAGCTCCCTGCCAGCAACCCCCGCTACTCTGAAACCCCAGGGCCAGCACAGAGAGTATGGGAGGCACACACAGAGTAAGAGAGGGAAGGAAATGCAGACCTGAGCTAGGGGCCAGGGGTGAGACTTCATTATCCCTGGGATGGTGATGACCCCGCTCTGTGTGATGACTCTGTGGAACAGCCCCGAAGCCACTGGGGACAGGACCTGAGTGCAGTGGAGAGAACAGGTGGCTGTCAGAGGAGGGCAGAGGAGCTGGGAGGTCTGAGGGCACAGGAGCCCTCCTGGCCACATTGCTAGGCCCCTATCATGACTCACCAGGCCAGAGGCAATGCTTCCACCAGCGGATCCGCCAAAGACGGTGACACAGTTGAGGTCACCCCCAAAGGGGGTGATGTTTCCCTGCACCCAGCGCAGAGCAGCCACCACATCTAGGAAGCCCTGGTTGCCAGGTGCATGCTCATCCCCGGTGCTGGGGGCAGGGTGGGGCAAAGGTTAGTTCAGCCTGGCTCCTTGCCAGCCTCTGTAGGTTTGCTTGGAATCAGCCACCAGGATGCCAGGCCCTCCTCTGGTCCCCAGGTCTGGCCTGACTGGGAGCCATGCTTGGCATCTACATGCCCAGCGTGTGATAGAGGCAGGTGTGGCTGAGTGGCCAGCCAGGGTTGGTTCTCATGGCTGCCAGAGCCTGTTGTTCTTTGTCCCATATCCTGCTGGAACCTGGGCTCCAGCCTAGAAATCAATGCCCTCTGCCCAAGGGACACATTTTCTGTATACTTCTGGCTTTGGCTGGACCCCTCTCCCAGGGTGGAGGCTTGAGGAGTGCCCTTCTCTGCCCCAGACAGCATGGCTAAGGGGCCTTCCATTCAGGATCTGGACCCCAGCCTAGATCCCCAGTTGCTCTGGTGAGCTGGCCTCTCTTCGGTGCAGGGAGTGCTCTGGCCAGCCCTGCCATCTCACCTGAAGAAGCCAAGGACCCCGAGGCGGTACTGGACGGTAACCACAACCACATCCCCGTAGGCAGCCAGGGCCGATCCATCATAGGAGGTGGCAGCGCCAACTACCAGAGAGCCTCCATGGAACCATACCATGACCTGCGGAGGTGGCCATGGGGCAGTGACCCCCAAGCTCCTGGGACCTCAGCTACCCACCTGCCAGCCCAGGGCATTCTCAGGACCTCTAGAGTGGTTTGGAAACAGGGACAGGGAGGGGACAAGGGGGCAGAGTGGAGCTGGATCGGGTGGACAGGGCCCTCTGGGTAGCCCACCGGCCTCCCGGCCCTTGCGGTGGCCTCGGCTGGGCTGTAGATGTTGAGGACCAGGCAGTCCTCTGAAACAGAGAAGATCTGATGTTTTCCGTTGAGCGTAAATCTGTTGTTGTTCATCCTCTCCACGTCTTGCAGGCACCTGTGGCCAAGGACAGGCCTGAGGTCCAGCTGTTCAGCCCCATGAGCCCCAGCTGCAGGATTCCTCACAACCTGGCTGTTTGCCACCTCCACCGCCACTACTCACATTGGGGGTGCAGTGCTGGCATCCCGCACACCCTCCCAGGGCTGTGCTGGGCGTGGGGCTGAGAACCGGTCAGGGCCCAGTGGCGCCCGGGCAAATGGAATGCCCAGGAAGACATTCACAAGGCAGTCCGTGCCCTTCACGCCCACCTGCCGGCCTCGCACACGGCCCAGGGTGGTATCTACTTCAGGCTGAGCAACTTCCGGCCCTGAGGGAAGGACAGAGAGGTCATTGAGTGAGTTTGCAGCCTCCATGAGGGGAAGGAGTGAAAGACGCTCAGGCTGTTCTCAGTACTCACCACACAGCACCTTGGTAACCTTGCCAGCAAGCCGGTGAGCCTGGTCTTAGGTTGACTCCCAGCTTCCTCCTCTCTGCCTGCCCGAGAGGCACTACCACTCCACTCCAGGCCAGATCGGGCCTGCCACTGGGGCCTTGAGCCTTGGGGCCAGCCACTTCCCATTTGCTTGTTTTTGTTTTTTGTTTTTGAGACAGGGTCTCGCTCTGTTGCCCAGGCTGGAGTGCAGTGGCACAATCTCAGCTCACTGCAACCTCTGTCTCCCGGGTTCAAGTGATTCTAGAGTCTTAGCCTCTCCAGTGGCTGGGATTACAGGCGCACACCACAACGCCTGGGTAATCTTTGTATTTTTAGTAGAGATAGGGTTTCACCATGTTGTCCAGTCTGGTCTTGAACTCCTGACCTCAAGTAATCCGCCACCTGGCCCTCCCAAAGTGCTGGGATTATAGGCATGAGCCATAATGCCTGGCCTGGAATTATTTTTCTAAAAATAGAGAGGGTGTCTCACTATGTTACGCAGACTGGCCTCAAATGCCTGGGCTCAAGCAATCCTCCCACCTTGGCCTCCCCAAGTGCTGGGATTACAGGTGTGCGCCATCATGCCCACTCGGCACCATGTTTCTTGTGCGACCTGTAGAACTGTGGGCCAAATAAACCTCTTTTTTGCGTGAATTGTCCGGCTTCATGTATTCTTTTACAGCAACACAAACAGACTAAGACCAGAGGACCGCCTCTCCCAGGGCTAGACAATGCCTAGACATGGCAGCTCTCTGGGGAGTTGGAATTGGCAGGCAACTCTCTAAGGAGCAAGTGGAAAACAGTCCAGAGCCATCCCCCAACCACCTCTTGTATACAGCTCTCAGCTCCTGGCTACCATCCGCCAGCCCTAATCACCCTAGAGCCAGGGACCAGGAAGCTGGGGCCAGGCCCTTTGGCTCAGAGCCTACTGCCAATCCTAAACCTGTTCGGCCTGCCTTGCCTATTCCTTCCCGTGGAAACCATGGCAAAGGGGCTTGCCCACATTTTCCCCTGTTCCCTCCACCTCCTGGCCGATGCCACCTGGTGCTTCCCTCTGTGGCCCTGTGTGGCATGGCCTGCTTCCTGTTCACAGGGAACTGTGAGCAAACTCCTTCCCTGGTGATAGTCATCTGCATATCTACTTGTCTTACTACACTTGATTGAAACAAATCTCAGGCCCCCTTAAAACATAACGACAGGCTGGTTGCAGTGGCTCATGCCTGCAATCCCAGCACTTTGGGAGGCCAAGGTGGGTGGATCACCTGAGGTCAGGCATTTGAGACCAGCCTGGCCACATGGCAAAACCCCATCTCTACTAAAAATACAAAAATTAGCTGGGCATGGTGGCAGGTGCCTGTCATCCCAGCTACTCAGGAGGTTGAGTCAGGAGAATCGCTGGAACCCAGGAGGCAGAGGTTGCAATGAGCCGAGATTGCGTCATTACACTGCAGCCTGGGTGACAAGAGTGAATCTCCGTCTCAAAAAAAAAAAAAAAGGATAGCAAGAGCAAGTCCCCCGACCAGAGAGACTGGTCTGTCTCCAAACAGGACTCTTTCCTGAACAGGCTGCCCACTGCTCCCTGTCCCTGTCTCACTCTTGACTCCTCCACACCAAGTCCCCCTGCAGGCCCAGCAGGTGTGTCTTACCACGGGCTGTGGCAAGGCATGCCAGGAGCAGACAGGCCACCCCAACCAGGACCCCAGACTCCACTCTCACTGCTGTCTCCATTCTCCTTACAACCAGTTGGACAGAAGCTTCAGAAGGTGGAATGAGATCCCTGCCCTTCGGCACCACCAGTCCCTAAAGGGCGGTGTTGTAAACCTCCATGGATAGCCCCGCCTAGCTGGTGGCCAGCCCCTGGACCCAATGCCTCATCCTCAGGCTGAGTCAGAGGCAGGGCTGGATGAATGCCCAGCAGAGGCCTGGATGATGATAGCCCTCCCCCATCCACTGTTTTCAAATTCCAGCTCTCCTGACTTGATCGCCATGAAATCCTGTGCGTTCATTCCAAGATGCCCACGTCACTGACCCAAGGAAGTGGTGACCAGTGACCCTGGGGTGCCACTTTGAGTGGACAATCCGGCCTAGGGTGAGGGCTTCATATGGTTTGGATGTTTTGCCCCCTCCAAATCTCACGTTGAAATGTGACTTTCAGGCCAAGCGTGGTGGCTCACACTTGTAATCTCAGCACTTTGGGAGGCCAAGACGGGTGTATCACTGAAGGTTGGGAGTTCGACACCAGTCTGGTCAACATGGTGAAACCCGTGTCTATTATAAATACAAAAAATTTAGCTGGGCGTGGTGGTGGGCGCATGTAATCTCAGCTACTCAGGAGGCTGAGATGAGAATTGCTTGAACCTGGGAGGTGGAAGTTGCAGTGAGCTAAGATCACCCTACTGCATTCCAGCCTGGGCAACAGAACCAGACAAAAAAAGCAATGTGACCTTCAGTGTTGGAGGTGGGTCTAGTGGGAGGGAATTAGATCATGGGAGTGGATCTCTCATGAATGACTTGGTGCTGTCCTCCTGGTAACGAGTGAGTTCTCACTCTATAAATTCACTTAAGATCTGGTTGTTTATATTTTATTTTGTTTATTTTGGAGACAGTTTCGCTCTTGTTGCCCAGGCTGGAGGGCAGTGGTGTAATCTCAGCTGACTGTAATCTTTGTTTCCTGGGTTCAAGCGATTCTCTTGCCTCAGCCGCCTGAGTAGCTGGGATTACAGGCACCTGCCTTCATGCCCAGCTAATTTTTGTATTTTTAGGAGAGATGGAGTTTCACCATGTTGGCCAGGTTGGTTGGAAACACCTGACCTCAGGTGATCCACCCTCCTCGGCCTCCCAAAGTGCTGGATTACAGGCGTGAGCCGCCTCACCCAGCTAAAGATCTGGTTGTTTAAAAGAGCCGGGCAGGGGGCGCAGTGGCTCACACCTGTAATCCCAGCACTTTGGGAGGCTGAGGCGGGCAGATCATGAGGTCAAGCGATCGAGACCATCCTGGCCAACATGATGAAACCCCATCTCTATTAAAAATACAAATATTGGCCGGGCGCGGTGGCTCATGCCTGTTATCCCAGCACTTCGGGAGGCCGAGGCGGGTGGATCACGAGGTCAAGAGATCAAGACCAACCTGGTCAACATGGTGAAACCCTGTCTCTACTAAAAATAGAAAAATTAGCTGGGCATGGTGGTGCACACCTATGGTCTCAGCTACTTGGGAGGCTGAGGCAGGAGAATTGCTTGAACCCAGGAGGCGGAGGTTGTAGTGAGCCGAGATTGCGCCATTGCACTCCAGCCTGGGTAACAAGAGCAAAACTCCATCTCAAAAAAAAAAAAAAAAAATTAGCTGGGTCTGGTGCCGTGTGCCTGTGGTCCCAACTACCTAGGAGGAGGGCTGAGGCAGGAGAATCACTTGAACCCAGGAGGCAGAGGTTGCACTGAGCCAAGATCGCGCCACTGTGCTCCAGCCTGGTGACAGAGCAAGACTCCAACTCAAAAAAAAAAAAATGAGCAGTGGCTCATGTCTGAAATCCCAGCACTTTGGGAGGCCAAGGTGGGTGGGCAGATCACTTGAGCACAGGAGTTCCAGACAAGCCCAGGCAACACGGTGAAACCCTATCTCTACAAAAGATACAGAAATTAGCTGGGCATGGTGGTACACGCCTGTAGTCCCAGCTATTTGGGAGGCTGAAGCAGGAGGATCAATTGAGGCCAGGGAGTCGAGGCTGCAGTGAGCTGTGATGGCACCACTGAGCTCCAACCTGGGCAACAGGGCAAGACCCTGCCTCAAAAAATGAAAGAAAAATACAAAAGAACCTGGCATTTCTCTTGCTCTCTCTCGCCATGTGATGACATCTGTCACATTATAAGCTTTCTAAGGCCTCACCAGAAGCTAAGCAGATGCTGCAGATGCTGGCAACATGCTTGTACAGCCTGCAGAACTGCGAGGCAAATTAACCTCTTTTTTTTAAAAATAAACTACCCAGTCTTAAGTACTGTTGGTTTGTTTGCTTGTTTGTTTATTTTGGAGACTTAGTTTTGCTGTTGTTGCCCAAGCTGGAGTGCAATGTTACAATCTCGGCTCACCGCAACCTCAGCCTCCCGGGTTCAAGCTATTTTCCTGCCTCAGCCTCCCGAGTAGCTAGAATTACAGGTGTCCACCACCATGTCCAGCTATTTTTTTTTTTTTGTATTTTTAGTAGAGACAGGGTTTCATCATGTTGGCCAGGCTGGTCTCAAACTCCTGACCTCAGGTGATCCACCCACCTTGGCATCCCAAAGTGCCAGGATTACAGGTGTGAGCCATCATGCCTGACCCCAGGTATGTATTTACACCAATGCAAAATGTACTAACGCGGGGCAGGTGTCCAGTCTTGCCTACTAGTGCTGTGCCTGAGCCTTGATGTGGGGTTGGGGAAACTGATGTTGATTTTTTTTCTTAAATTGAGGTGAAATTCACATACAATTAACTATTACAAAGCATGCAATTCAGTGGCAATTAGTAGATTCCAAATATTATGCAACTACCACATTTCTAGTCACAAAACGTTTTCATCACCCCAGCAAAAACACTTCATAACCATTAAAGGCTGGGCATGGTGGCTCACACCTGTAATCCCAGCAGTTTGGGAGGACGAGGTGGGGCAAATCACCTGAGGTCAGGAGTACAAGACCACCCTGGCCAACATGGCGACACCCCATCTCTACTAAATATACAAAAATTAGCCAGGTGTGGTGGTGCGCACCTGTAATCTCAGCTACTCAGGAGGCTGAGGCAGGAGAATTGCTTGAAACCAGGAGGCAGAGGTTACAGTGAGCTGCAATTGAGCCACTGCACTCCAGCCTGGGCAGAGCGAAACTCCATCTCACAAAAACAAAACAAAACAAAACAAAACAAAACAAAACACTTTGTAACATTTAAAAAATAATCATTCCCCATTCCACCTGATTACCACTAATTTGCTATGATTTGCCTATTCCAGATATATCATATAAAAACAATCATACAGACCAGGAATGGTGGCTCATGACTATAATCCAGGCACTTTGGGAGGCCAAGTTGGGAGGATCACTTGAGGCCAGGAGTTTGAGACCAGCCTTGGCAACAATATTGAGAACTTGTCCCTATAAAAAATAAAAATATAAATAAAGAATCATACAATAAGTGATGTTTTTTGTCTGGCTTCTTCCACCTAGCATAATGTTTTTGAGGTTCATCCAAATTGTAGCAGGTATCAGTAGTTGTTTTTTTTTTTGAGATAGAGTTTCACTCTTGTTGCCCAGGCTGGAGTGCAATGGTGCGACCTCGGCTCACTGCAACCTCCACTTTTTGAGTTCAAGTGATTCTCCTGCCTCAGTTTCTCGAGTAGCTGGAACTACAGGAATGTGCCACCATGCTTGGCTAATTTTGTATTTTTAGTAGAGATGGGGTTTCACCATGTTGATCAGGCTGGTCTCGAACTCCTGACCTGAGCCTCCCAAAGTGCTGGCATTACAGGCATGAGCCACTGCGCCTGGCCAGGTATCAGTAGTTTTCATGGCTAAATGATATTCCATTGTATGGCTATACCATAATTTCCTTATCCACCTGTTCACTGATGGGCATTTGAGTCATTTCCACCTTTCAACTATTATGAATAATGCTTCTATAAACATTTTTGTACAAGTTTCTGTGTGGACCTGTGTTTTCATTTCTCTTGGGTTTTGGAGTTGAATTCCTGCGTCATAATTTTATGTTTAACATTTTGAAAACCGAACAGCCTGTTTTCCACTGCAGTTAGATGATGCTCCTGTAAAGCCTCAAAGCTTTGGACCTGAGCAGCTCTGCCTTGGGCTCCAGGACTTCAGATGCACAGGGGGTATGTTGGGGGTGATTTTCTCATAGAGTCCCACTCTCTTGGAGAATCGTCAGTAAAAAGGAAGAAGCAGGACACTGCCCCCAAGTGGCTTTGAGATTCCTGGGCAGGGGAAATTGAGGTCTGCAGGTGGGGCTGGTGATGGTACAGCTACTCAGGAGCTGAGGTGAGAGGATCCCTTGAGCCTAGGATGTTGAGACTGCAGTGAGCTGTGATCATGTCACTGCACTCCAGCCTGAGTTACAGAGCAAGACCCTGTCAGAAAGAAAGAAAGAAAGGAAAGAAAGAAAGAGAGAGAGAGAAAGGAGAGATAGAGAAAAAAGAAAAAGAGAAAGAAAAAAAGAGAAAGAAGAAAGAGAGACAGAGAAAACCGAAAAAGAGAAAGAAAGAAAGAAAAAGAGAAAAAAAGAGAGAAAAAGGAAGGAAGGAGAAAAGAAAGAGATCGAGAAAGAGAAAGAAAGGAGAGGAGCAGAGAGGCTTGGAACCAGAGAGGATGGAAGCCCCATCTTGACCAGGGTGGGGATCTGCAGGGCATCTGTCTCTGCTGGCTTAGGAGGTTCCCACTCCAAGCGGGGGCAGGACTCACTCCTGGGCCTCAGCATCAAGGACATGGCTGGCTGGGAGTAGGCAGTGGGAGGGTGGATAGATATTTGCTTGCCCAGTGAAGGACAGAGTAAAGGTTGTGCCTAAACATGATGCCAGCTCTAGCTGGCACCCAGAGCTGAAGAGAAAGGCTTTAGAATGAAACTTCCCTTCTGCCAAAATAACTAGTGCCAGCTGGGCTTTGTGGCACAATTCTGTAGTCCCAGCTATTCAGGAGGCTGAGGCAAGAGGATTGCTTGAGCCCAGGAGCTTGAGGCTAGCTTGGGCAACATAGCAAGACTCTGTCTCTAAAAAAAAAATCAGTAAAAAACCATTGCAGCTTCCTGAATCTTCCCCAGTAGCCTGGGGTGGGGCACTCTGCTTTTCAGAGCTGCTTCCAGACCTTCGTCCTTCCCTTCCTCTCCTTCCTCTTGTTCCCATCGCAGCCCCACCACCCTTGAGCCACACCCTCTTGATCAATTGCTGAAGATTTTAGCACCTGGCTCTGGCATGCTTTCTACCTTCGACACTCACATCAAGGCACCTGGATCTCTTCTCCGCCCGCAATCTTGCCTTCCACCTTCAGGTGTAGATGCTGTCAGGAGAGAGCTCCATCTGCTCCCAAGGCCAAGTTTTCCAGCTCCATGCAGTTAGGTTTGCCCTCCCTCCTAGCATTGTGGACGGGTCTACCAGGGCCAGGACTAGGGTGAAACAGGCCAGCAAAGCGCCCAGGCATAAAATTTAAAGAGGCACTCACCCCCAGGGTCATACCAGTAGAGGGTCGGCACCTGAGAGTGAGTGCCTTCTAAATTTTACATTTGCTTGTCTTGCTCTAGTCCCAGCTCTGGGACCTACCCAAGGACACCAGGCCCTGGTCCCCTCCCTCCTCCTCAGGGTTGTCTCTTTGGCAGTGGCAACCCTCCCATCAGCTGCAAATACAGCTTCTGTGTAAATGCAACCATACAAAGCCTGTCTTGACCTACTTTGCCCTCTAGCTATTGCTCCTTCCTCCCTCCCTTCCTTCCTTTCTTCTTTCTTCTTTTTTTTTTTTTTTTTTTTGAGAGGGTCTCTTTGTTACCCAGGCTAGAGTATAGTGGCACGATCTTCGCTCACTGCAGCCTTGATCTCCTGGGTTCAAGTGATCCTCCCACCTTGGCCTCCCAAATAGCTGGGACTACAGGTGCAAGCATGCCATCATGCCTGGCTAATTTTGTATTTTTTGTAGAGGTGGGGTTTCCCTATGTTGCCTAAGCTGGTCTCGAACTCCTGGGCTCAAGCAATCCTCCTTCCTCCACCTCCCAAAGTGCTAGAATTACAGGCGTGAGCCACCACGCCTGGCCTTGCTGTTCTTATTTCTAGTTTCTCTCCTTCCGGTCTCCCTCAGAAGTCGCTCTTGACCTCTGCCCAACAGCACGGCCTCTTGTTGATTCAGTGTCTCCCACCCAACTCACCGTGGCCCTAGCCTCCTGCCTTAAATGCTATCTCTGCCCTTAATTCCCATGCCCTAATTAATACCTGGGCTGTGGGTGCTAAGAGGTCCCTAGCTCCTCCCAGCTCAGAGTTCAGTAACAAAACTCCTTTACATTGACAGATCAACTTCTTCCAACTTCTTCCAAATCCCTGGGCTGCTGTCCATGACTACTGGGGTGAACGTCCCCATGTAGTCCACCATTTACTGTGCTATCGTTCAGAGGTCTTGGCATTGATGATGACTGAAGGAATCCCAAAAATGTGAAACGAAGGCCAGGCATGGTGGCTCACACCTGTAATCCCAGCACTTTGGAATGCTGAGGCAGAAGGATCACTTGAGCTCAGGAGTTCCAGACCAGCCTGGGTAACATAGCGAGACCTTACCTCTACACCTCTACACAATTTTTTTTTTTTTTTTTTTAGCCAGGCTGATGGTGCATGTCTTTAGTTCCAGCTACTCGGAGGCTGAGGTGGGAGGACTGCCTGAGCTCAGGAAGTCAAGGCTGCAGTGAGCCATGATCATGCCACTGCACTCCAGCTTGGGTAATAAAGGGAGATCCTGTCTCAAGAAAAAATAATGAAAGGAAGAGAAGAGTCATCTCAGGAGCACATTGCTCTACGTGTGGGAGTAAATATTACATACATAGTAAATGTAGAGAGATAGAGACACATAGACAGAGAAGAGTCAAAAGCAGAGGCTAAAAGTCCAAGGAACTTTTAGTGGCAATGAGATGCCATTAAACACCTATTTAAAAAATCAGGGTCAGGTGCAATGACTCACGCCTGTAATACTAGTAATTTGGGAGGCTCAGGCAAGAGGATAGCTTGAGCCCATGAGTTTGAGATTAGCCTGGGCAACATAATGAGATTGTGTCTCCACAATTTTTTTTTTTTTCAGATGGAGTCTTGCTCTGTTGCCAGGCTGGAGTGCAGTGGCGCAAGCTCAGCTCACTGCAACCTTTGCCTCCTGGGTTCAAGTGATTCTCCTGACTCAGCCTCCCCAGTAGTCGGAACTACAGGTGCACGTCACCACGCCCAGCTAATTTTTGTATTTTTATAGTAGAGACAGGGTTCACCATGTTGGCCAGGATGGTCTTGATCTCCTGACCTCATGATCTGCCCGCCTTGGCCTCCCATGGCGCTGGGATTGCAGGTGTGAGCCACAGTGCCTGGCCACAAAATTTTAAAAAATATTTGTAGTCCTAGCTATTCAGGAGGCTGAGGTGGGAGGATTCCTTGAGTCCAGGAGTTCAAGGTTACGGTGAGCTATGATCATGTCACTGCACTCTAGCTTTGGTGACAGAGTGAGACCCTGACTCTAAAACAACAACAACAACAACAACAGCAACAACAAAAACCCAAAACCTGAAAAAGTCAGATTTAAGGCCCACAAGACCAAGTGTTGGTGAAGCTAGAAAGCAGCTGGAACGCTCAGAAATGGCTGGTGGGGTTGCAAAAATGATATAGTCATTTTGGAAAACAATTGGGAATTTTATTTTTAAAAAAATTCTGGCCAGGCAGGGTGGCTCACACCTGTAATCCCAGCACTTTGGGAGGATAAGGTGGGAAGATCACTTGAGGTCAGGAGTTCAAGACCAGCCTGACCAACATGGTGAAGCCCTATCTCTATTAAAAATACAAAAATTAGCTGGGTGTGGTGGTGAGCACCTGTAATCCCAGCTACGCAGGAGGCTGAGGCAGGAGAATTGCTTCAACCTGGGAGGTGGAGGTTGCAGGGAGCCAAGATCATGCTGCCGCACTTCAGCATAGGTGACAGAGCAAGATTCCGCCTCCAAAAAATTATATTTATTTATTGTTTAGTGTAGATATTTATATATTTATTTATTTTAAGAGTCTCACTCCATTGCCCAGGTTGGAGTAGAGTGATGCAATCTCGGCTCACTGCAACCTCTGCCTCCTAGGCTCAAGCAATTCCCGTGCCTCAGCCTCTCAAGAAGCTGGGATTACAGGCATGCACCACCACGCCCAGCTAATTTTTGTATTTTTAGTAGAGATGAGGTTTCACTATGTTGGCTAGGCTGGTCTTGAACTCCTGGTCTCAAGCAATCTGCCCACCTCCGCCCCCCTGTAATCCTATGGGATTATAGGCATGAGCCACCACACCCAGCCTAGTGTAGATCTTTAAATAAGAGGCATTTTCTTTAAAAGTTAAGCGCACCCTTACCATATGACCCAGAATGGCATTGTATGGTGAGTGTCCACTCTCAGGTGTTTACCCCACAGAAATGAAAGACTTGTCTGAAAATGTTCACAGCAGCTTTATAAAAATACCCCCAAAATGGAAGTCACTCAAATGTGCGCCTACTGATGAATGAATAAAATGGTGTATATTGGTGTGGCACAGTGGCTCACTTCTATAATCCTAGCACTTTGGGAGGCTGAGGCGGGAGGACTGTTTAAGCCCAGGAGTTCAAGATCAGCCTGAGCAACGTAGCAAGACCCTGTCTCCAAAGAAAAAGAAAGAGGGTATATTTATACACACAATACCACTCCACAATAAAAGAAAATTACTACTGGTTGAATTTCAAACACAAAATTGACAGAAGCCAATCACAAGTTATTTTATTTATATAATTAGTATTAATATTAATTTATAATTTATATTATTTCATTTATATTGTAGAAAATACAAACTATAGCAATGGAAAGCAATTTGGTGGGTGCTTAGGAGCGTGGATCAGAACAATGATTGACTGCAAAAGGGCTTGCAGGAATTTTGAAGTGATAGAAACATTCTAAAACTCCACATAGTGGTATTTGCATGTCTTATAGATTTACTCAAAGTGATCAAACTGTACACTTGCAATGAGTGAGTTTGGGCCGAGCACAGTTGTTCACACCTGCCTCTAATCCCACCAATTTGGGAGGCCTAGACGGGAGGATCACTTGATCCTAGGAGTTGGAGACCAGCTGGGCAAACTGATGAGACTTCATTTCTACAAAAATAAAAAAAATAAAAAATAAATTAAGTTATCCAGCCATGGTGGCGCTGCCTGTGGTCCTGGCTACTTGGGAGGCTGAGGTGGGGGATTGCTTGAGCCCAGGAGGTGGAGACTTCAGTGAGCTGTGATTGTACCACTGCGTTCAGGCCTAGGTGACAGAATGAGGCCTTGTCTCAAAAAAAAAAAAAAAAAAAAAAAAAGAAAAAAAAGGTCAGGGGGAGGTAAATTTAATTGTAAGTTATTTCACCATAAAGCTGCTAAAAATACCTATGAAGTAATCCTGTGAACATATACTGGGAAAGCATATTCTACATCTGCAGAACTGAAGCGACATGCCTGCAGCCTTGCTCAACGAATCCTTTCAGAATGTAGTGGGAACATTACATACCAGTCAACGCTCACTGAAAGGAAACTGCTCCTCCCTCTCTCAAGTCAGCCCACGTTTCATATTACCCTTGTCTGCCACCTGGTGGCCAACATGGGCAATGTGTGTCTCATGGTCTTTCATCCCAAACTTCATAAGGCTCTGTAGTTGGGCTTAAAGGCCCTGGTTGGAAAGAAGGGAGAGTTTTCCTCTGGAAAACCAGTACCCTGAGAGGCAAGTTGGTCAGAGGTAGGG
>CAUYLG010063025.1:0-36218 GCA_963573385.1 Cacajao melanocephalus | reverse complement strand
CCACATAATTGGAAGTAAATCATTCCTCAGCAAATGCAAAAGAACAGAAATCATAACAACCAGTCCCTCAGACAACAGTGCAATCAAATTAGAACTCGGGACTAAGAAATTCATGCAAAACTGCACAACTACATGGAGACTGAACAACCTGCTCCTGAATGACTGATGAATAAATAATGAAATGAAGGCAGAAATAAAGATGTTTTTTGAAACCAATGAGAATGAAGACACAACATACCAGAATCTCTGGGACACATTTAAGGCATATCTAGAGGGAAATTTATGACACTAAATGCCCACATGAGAAGCGAGGAAAGTTTTAAAATCAACACCCTGTTGTCACAATTAAAAGAACTAGAGAGGCAGGACCAAACAAATTCAAAAGCTAGCAGAAGACAAGAAACAGCTAAGACCAGAGCAGAACTGAAGGAGATAGAGACACGAAAAACCCTTTAAAAAATCAATAAATCAAGGAGCTAGTTTTTTTGAAAAGATCAACAAAATAGATAGACTGCTAGCCAGACCAATAAAAAAGAAAAGAGACAAGAATCAAATGGATGCATTAAAAAATGATAAAAGGGATATCACCACCAATTTCACAGAAATACAAACTACCATCAGAGATTACTACAAACAACTCTATGCACATAAACCAGTAAATCTAGAAGAAATGGATAAATTCATAGACCCTTACACACTTCCAAGACTAAACCAGGAAGAAGTTGAATTCCTGAATAGACTAATAAGAAGGTCTGAAGTTGAGGCAGCAATTAATAGCCTGTCAACCAAAAAAAGTCCCGGTCCAGATGGGTTCACAGCCGAATTCTACCAGACTTACAAAGAGGAGCTGGTACGATTCCTTCTGAAACTATTCCAAACAATACAAAAAGAGGGAATACTCCCTAATTCATTTTATGAGACTAACATCGTCCTAATACCAAAACGTGGCAGAGAGACAACTAAAAAATTTTTTATAGAGACTGTCTTGCTATGTTTCCCAGGGTGGTTTTGAGCTCCTGGCCTCAAGCAATCCTTCCACCTTCGCCTCCCAAAGTGCTAGGATTATAGACAGGCCTGGCCCCCTCCTCCTTTAAATTGCTTTTGCACCTTTGTCAAAAATCATTTGGCTATACTTATGTGAGTCTATTTCTGGGTTCTCTATTTCTGTTCCATTGATCTATGTATCTTTTTCCACCAGTATCACATTTATTGTAGCTATGTAGTAAGCCTGAACATCGACTAGAGTGATTCCTCCCACTTTATTCTTCTCTAATAAAATTGTCTTAGCCACTCTAGTTCCTTTGCCTTTCCATAGAAATTTTAGAATAAGCTTGTGTATGTCTGCGAAGAACCTTGCTGAAAGTCTGATAGAAATTGCATTAAACCTATGGATCATTTCAGGTGTTCTTTGATTTCTTTCATTGGCATTTTATAATTTTCAGCAAACAGACCCTGACCAGGTTTTATACCTAAGTATACATATATTTTTAGTGAAGATGAATGGTATCATATTCTTATTTTTTGTTTTTATATGTTCATTGCTGGGACAGGAATATAGAAATGTGATTGCTTTTTGTGTGTTGATCTTGTATCTTTTGACCTTGCTGAACTCACTTATTAGTTCTAAGAGTGTTTTGCAGATTCCTGGGGGATTTTCTACATAGACCATCATGTCTATCTGCAAATAGAGAAAGTTTTCTTTCTGATCTGCATGTCTTTTATTTTGTTTTCTTACCTTACAGCAGCAGCGACTGGGACTTCCAGTACTAGGTTGAATAATGAGAGTGTATGTCCTTATCTTGTTCCCAATCTAGGAGGAAAAGCATTTTTTCTTTCTTCATTAAGTATGATGCTACCTGTGGGGTTTTTTTGTTTACATGTTTGTTTTTGGAGATGATCTTTATGAGACTGAAGAAATTCCCCTCTATTGCTAGTGTATTGAGAGGTGTTTTAGGTTTTCTTTTTTTGAGATAGAGTCTTATACTGTTACCCAGGCTAGAGTGCAGTGGTGCGATTTCAGTTCATTGCAACCCCTGCCTCCCAGGTTCAAGCGATTCTCCTGCCTCAGCCACCTGAATAGCTGGGATTACAGGCACCTGCCACCACACCCGGCTAATTTTTATATTTTTAGTAGGGATGGGGTTTCACCATGTTGGCCAGTCTGGTCTCAAACTCTTGACCTCAAGTGATCCTCCCACCTCAGCCTCCCAGAGTGCTGGGATGACAGGCATGAGCCACTACACCTGGCCTATATTGAAAGGTTTTTTTTCTTTTTCTTTCTTCTTCTTTTTTTGTTTTCTGTATTTTGTATTTTTTTTTGAGATGGAGTCTCCCTCGTTGCCCAAGCTGGAGTGCAGTGGCTCGATCTTGGCTCATTGCAACCTCCACCTCCTTAGTTCAGGTGATTCTCCTGACTCTGCCTCTCGAATAGCTGGGATTACAGATGTGCATGCTACCAAGCCCGGCTAATTTCTGTATTTTTAGTAGAGACAGGGTTTCACCATGTTGGCCAGGCTAGTCTCAAACTCCCAACCTCAAGTTATCTGCCTGCCTCAGTCTTTTAAAGTGCTGGGATTACAGGCATGAGCCACCACGCCTGGCCTATTGAGAGTTTTAATCATGATCTGGTGTTGAGTTTTGTCAAATGCTTTTTCTGCATTAACTGATATAATCGTGATTTTTCTTTTTTAGCCTGTTGATATGGTAAATTATATCCATTGAATTTTGAATTTTTTTGTTGAGACAGGGTCTCACCTCTGGTGCCTAGGCTGGAGTGCAGTGGTGCAACCACAGTTTACTGCAGCCTCGAAATCTTGGGCTCAAGTGACCCTCCTGTCTCAGCTTCCCAAGTAGCTGGGACTACAGGCACCAGACCACCATGCCTGGCTAATTTTTCTGATTTGTTATAGAGATGAGGTCTCACCATGTTGCCCAGGCTGGTCTTGAACTCCTGGCCTCCAGTGATCTTCTGGCCTTAGTCTCCTGAAGTGTTGGGATTACAGACCCAAGCTACCATGACTGGCTTCATTTTGAATGTTGAACCAACCCTGCATATCTAGAATAAACCCCATTTGGCCATGGTGCATTATTCTTTTTATATATTGTTGGATTGGATTCGGTCAAATTTTGTTTAGAATTTTTGTATCTAAATTCACGAGAGAGAGCAGTCTGTAGTTATCTTCTTTTGTATGTTGTCTTTGTCTGGTGTTGATATCCTGGTAATACTTGGGAAACGTTCCCTCTTCTTTTGTGTAAAATCAGTGCTAATCCTTCTTAGAATATTTCATAAAATTCTCTAGTGAAAAAATTTTGGTCTAGAGATTTTTTTCTGAAAACTCTTTAATTATACAAATCCAATTTCTTTAATAGTTATAGAATTATTCAGATTATCTATTTCATCTTGGTAGAGTTTTGGAGAGTTCATGGGTTTCGAGGAATTGATTTCTTTCTTTTAAGTTGTTGAATTTATTAGCACAGGGATGTTTGTGGTATTTCCTTATGATTTCTTTAATAGCTGTAGGATCTGTAGTGATAGCCTCTGTTTCATTTCTGATGTTGGTAATTTGTGTTTTCTCTTTTTATTTCTGTCAGTCTTGCTAGAAGTTTGTCAATTTTATTGACTTTTTTTTTTCTGAAGAACCAGCTTTTGCTTCATTGATTTTCTTTACTGTTTCCCTGATTTTAATTTCATTTATTTCTGCTTTTTTTTTTTTTTCCTGAGGCAGAGTCTTGCTCTGTTGCCCAGGCTGGAGTGCAGTGGCATGATCTTGACTCACCACAACCTCAGCCTCCTGGGTTCAAGCAGTTCTCCTGTCTCAGCCTCCTGAGTAGCTGAGGTTACAGGGGCTAGCCACCACTCTCAGCTAATTTTTTTCTATTTTTAGTAGAATCAGGGTTTCACCATGTTGGACAGGCTAGTCTTGAATTCCTGACCTCAGTTGATCTGCCTGTCTCAGCCTCCCAAAGTGCTGGGATTACAGGTGTGAGCCACCATGCCTGGCCTTATTTCTGCTTTTATCTTGATTATTTCTCCCATTTCTACTTGGTTTCGGTTTACTTTGCTCTTTTTTTCTTGTGTGTGTGTGTGTGTGTGTGTTTTATTTTATTTCTTTTTACATAAGAATTTAGATTATTGATTGGACATTTCTACTTTTTGTTTTCCTTTTGTTTTTTGTAGAGACAGGGTCTCGATATGTTGCCTAGACTTGTCTCGAACTCCTGAGCTCAAGTGATCCTCCTATCTTTGCCTCCCAAAGTGCTGGGATTACAGGCGTGAGCCATTGCTCCTGGTCTCTTTTCTGTTTTCTAAATGTAAACATTTGCTGCTATAAATGTCTCTACTTTAGCTGCATTCCACAAGTTTTGATATGTCATATTTTCATTCTCATTCAGTTAAATATATTTTTTAGAAATTTCCTTTGAGACTTCCTTTTTGACCCATGGATTTTTTAGAAACGTGCTGCTCAGTTTTCAAGTTTTTAAAGACTTTTTTTGTTATCTTTGTTATTGATTTCTAGTTTGATTCCATTATAGCCAGAGAATACATTCTGTATGGTTTCACTTCTGTATTAAGGTTTGTTTTTGACCCCATATATGATCTATCTTGGTCAGTGCTCCATGAACACTTGGAAAGAATGTGTATTTTCTGTTGCTGGATGAAGTATTCTATAAATGTCAATTAGATCCTGTTGGTTGATGGTTTTGCTGAGTTCTTCTATATCCTTGCTGAATTTGTCTAGTCATTCTACCAATTGCTGAGAGAGGGGGTTGAGCCCACCAACTCTAATTGTGGATCTATCTATTTTATTGTTCAGCTCTCTTGTTTTTTGCTTCATGTATTTTGAACCTCTGTTGTTTGATGCATACACATTTAGGATTGCTATGTCTTTTCAGTGGATTTTAAACAAGAAACTTTAAACATGTCCCTTTTGTCCTTAGTAACTTTCTTTGCTCTGAAGTCTACTTTATCTGATATTAATATAACGACTTCTGCTTTTAAAAATTAATGTTTGTAAAATATATCATTTTCCATCCTTGTGCTTTCAACCTACCTATATTGCTATATTTGAAGGAAGTTTTCTGTAGACAGCATAGAGTTGAGTTGTGCCTTTTAGATTTTTTTTTTTTTCAGAGATGTTGTTTCGCTATGTTGCCAAGACTAGGCTTGAACTCCTTCCTCAGCTGGGATTGTAGGTGTACACCACCACACCCAGCTGGGTTGTGCTTTTTTTTTTTTTTTTTTCTTTGAGACACTCTTGTTTTGCTGCCTAGCCTGGAGTACAGGGGTGTGGTCTTGGCTCCCTGCAACCTCAGCCTCCTGGGTTCAAGTGATTCTCCTGCCTCAGCCACCCAAGTAGCTGGGATTACAGGTGTGTGCAACCACGCCTAGCTAACTTTTGTATTTTTAGTAGAGACAGGCCTTCACCATCTTGGGCAGGCTGGTCTTGAGCTCTTGGCCTCATGTGATCCACCTGCCTCGGCCTCCCAAAGTGCTGGGATTACAGACGTATGCCACCATGCCCAGCCAGGGTTGTGCTTTTTAAAATACACTCTGCGCTGGGTGCAGTGGCTCATGCCTGTAATCCCAGCACTTTGGGAGGCTGAGGGGGGTGGATCACCTTAGGTCAGGAGTTCGAGACCAGCCTGACCAACATGGCAAAACCCTGTCTCTACTAAAAACACAAAAATTAGCTGGGCGTGGTGGTGTGCACCTGTAGTCCCAGCTACTCGAGAGGCTGAGACAGGAGAATTGCTTGAACCCGGGAGGCGGAGGTTGCAGTGAGCCAATATCTCACCACTGTACTCCAGCCTGGGTGACAGAGCGAGACTCCATTTCAAAAAAAAAAAATCACTCTGCTTATTTCTTTCTTTCAATTGGTATATTTAGCTCATTAACATTGAAGGGAATTATTTTAAAAAAAATTTTTTTCTTTCTCTTTTGCCAACAGCTACTTCAAGGAAGAAGGTGATTATTAGTATGTCAGGGATTCAGTCCGCCATTTTATTATTCATTTTTTGTTTGTTCTGTTTCTCATTCTTCTGCTTAGTTTTGCTTGCCTTCCTGTAATATATTTTTGTTTTGTTTTGTTTTTTCTTTTGTTCCTGTTATATATTTTAGAGTTTCATTTGGGTTTATTTATACTGATTCTGAATATATTACTTTGGATAGTTTTCCTAGTAGTTGCTACAGGTATTATCATACACACACACACACACACATCACAGCCAAGTGGTGTTCAAATGAGTTCAGATTGAGTAAATTCTATTGATCTGTCTTCAAGTTCACTGAATCTATCCTCTGTCATCTCCATTCTGTTATTGAGTCCATCCAGTGAGTTTTAAAATTTCAGTTATTCTTTTCATTCCATAATTCCTTTTAGTTTTTTGTTTTGTTTTTTTGAGAGAGGGTCTCACTCTGTTGCCAAGGCTGGAGTGCAGTGGTGGGATATTGGTTCATGGCAACCTCCACCTCGTGGGTTCCTCCCACCTCAGCCTCCTGAGTAGCTGGGACCACAGGCATGTGCCGCCATGCTTGGCTAATTTTTGTATTAATTTTGTATATAAATTTAATTAATTTGTATATAAATTTTGTGGAGTTGCATTTTGTATTTTTTTGTAGTTGCATTTTGTATCAATTTTTTGTAGTTGCATTTTGTCTTAATTTTGTACATAAATTTTGTAGAGTTGCAGTTTGTATTTTTTTGTAGAGACAGGGCTTCACCATGTTGTCCAGGCTGAGTTCTTTTTTAAAGCATCTATTTATTTGCTGAGATTTTCAATTTTTCATTTATTTCAAATGAATTTGTAATTGATTGTTGAGAAGCTTAAAAGCCATTGTCAGATAATTCCAGCATTTGATTCATCTTGATATTGGTGTCTACTGTCTTTTCTGATTCAAACTGTGGTTTTCCTGGCTCTTGTTATGATAAGTGATTTTTAATTGATATACTGGACATTTTGGTATTAGCAGGCAGTTACCCTACGTAGCATGTAGGTTCTGGTCTACTTTAGTGGGCCAGTTCAGTTTAGTCATTGGCCAATGACAGTTTAGTTTTCTGAGCCCATGCAATATTACTTTGGTTGGCTTGATTTTTCTGCTATTCCTGAGGTTTCTGCTCAATCCTTGCTGGTTCTGCCTACAGGCACAGAAGGTCCTTCCTTCTTTGAGCTGCATATTTTTGGTGGGTGATCTTCTAGGGGAGACAGTTGCTGAAGCCACTGTGTGTGAGTCTTCTTATGACATTGGGTGGAGGGAAGAGAGACACAGGGCTTTGCTCTTGCTACCACTGCAAGCAAATTGGGCTGCCTGCTGGTACCCCAGTTCTGGAGGGGGCACTGAGACATCCCAGGACTTTGCTTGCTGCTGCAAGTAGATTGGACCACCTTCTGGGGCTGTAGTTATGGAGCAAGGCTTAGATCTCCTCACTAGATCTGTATCTGGCTTCATCTTTCCCAGTCCTTTGTGCGTGCATGCATGCGTGTGTGCCTGTGCGTGTGTGTGTGTGTGCCTGTGTGTATGTGTGTGTATTACTGTTGGTTTTAGGTTGCATTCCTCTTTGGCACCCAATCTAGGAGTGTAAAGGAGATAAAAAGAAAACTGAGGAATCTCACCATATCCTGAAGTTCTTGGCCAGTCTGTCTTCTTCTTTCCTGCTTTCAGGGTCCTTTTATCATTGCTTATTGAATAATTTCTAGGGTATAGAGTTGCATTTGAAGGAGAGGAGCAGGGCAAAGTGAATCAATGTCATTTTATTCCAGAATCAGAAGACCCTAGTGTAGTTTTAAATTACATTTCTTTTAGTGTGAGTGAGGTTGAGCATCTTTTGATAAGTTTTTAAACCATTTTAATTCCTTTTTCTGTATTTCATTTTCTGTGAACTGTTAATATCATTTGCTTATTTTTATATTGGGCTGGGGGTCTTTGATGTATTGATCTGTAAGAGCTGTTTTCATATTCACTAGGAATTGCAGATATTTCCCCTTTTAATCTCAGTTTAGCTTTTGACTTTGACTTTGTTTATGGTATGTTTTTTGCCTTGCAGTTTTCGTTTTTTGTTTCTTCTTTCAGACAAAGTCTCACTCTGTCGCCCAGGCTGGAGTGCAGTGGCATGGTCATGGCTTACTGCAGCCTCAACCTCCTAGGTCCAAGTGATCCTCCTGACTCAGTTTCCCGAGTAGCTGGTACCCCAGCTGTGTGCCACCACACCCGGCTAATTTTTAAATTTTTTGTAGAGACAGGATCTCTCTATGTTGCTTAGATTGGCCTTGAACTCCCAGGCTCAAGCAATCCTTTCACCTTGGCCTGGGATTAAAGTTGTGAGCCACCATGCCTGGCCTATTTTTTTTTTTAAATGCAGTTAAATATATCAGCCTCTTCCACAGCTTCTGGGTTTTGTATCATTCTTAGGATGTCCTCCCTATTTCAAAATTTTCTTTTTAAAGTCTTCATTTTTTTCTTCTACTACTTTTAGGATTTCATTTTTTATTTTTAAATCTTTGACTTATCTGGAATTCATTTTGATGCAAGTTTGGGTTAGTGTATTCAGTTGTCCCAAAGCATTTATTGAATAATCCATCATTTCCTCACTGCTTTGGAATGCTAACTCTTTTTTTTTTTAAATTGTGGTTACAAACACAACATAAAATTTACCATCTTAACCATTTTTATGTGTACAATTCAGTGGTGTTAAGTGTATTCACATTGCTGTGCAACAGATTCCTAGAGCTCTTTCATCTTGCAGAACTGAAACTCTATACCCATTAAACAACAACTCTCCATTGAAATGTTACGGTTTTATCATAAACTAATTTCCCATCTTCTTTATTCTTCCTAGACCACTGTCACAGCTTTCTAGCATCACCGTAATTCCAATTTGTCATGCACACTATTGCCTGATTAATTTTCCTCATGCAAGCTCTGGCCACAACTCTTCTTCATTTAAAACCTTCAGAGACCCTCTCTGACACTGCAATTGAGATTAAACCCCCATTATACCCTTTCATAGTGCCCTGTACCTTTTTTCCTGATTTGTAATTTAAATTATCTGCGTGATTACTTGACTACTGGCTATCTCCTTGCTAAACTTGAAGTTTCATGAGAGCAAGGACGATGTGCTCCCCGCGTATTCCCAGTGCTTAGCATTGTTCCTGGCACATAGTAGGTGCTCAATCCTTATTTGTGGAATGAGAGATTGTCCCTCACCTGCGGAATAAAGTATTAACAACTGCAGGATCTGATTCCACCCTATCTCCTCTCAGTCCTCTGCCCTTTGAGGAAGTCAAGCTGCGGGACTTCCTTGAGAAAGCCTTGGGCTTTCTAACATTTTGTTCTGGTTTATATCAAGCCCTGATTTTATATTTTTATTTCTGCTCCCTCAGCCTGGAGGCCATTACATCCCCTCAAGCCCCCACCAGCATTGCTGCTTTATGAAAATACAATTCATCCTTCAAGGCTATGGCTGTCTCCACCACTGAGTGATGAGTTCCTCAGAGCAGGAATGGGATTCTCCCTAGTCTGTCCCTAGGGAGCAGCACTGCTTCTGGGCTCTACGAGGTACTCTTGGCTACACATTTGTTCTGAGCAGCAAGCTCCCTGAGGGGAGACAGTGTTCTTTACTTGTGTGCATCTGGGAACCTTGCCTCCTAGCCCTGTGCTGAGCAGCAAGCTCCTTGCAGATAGACAGTGTTCTTTACTTGTGTACATCTGGGTGCCTTGCCTCCTAGCCCCCAGGGCCTATCCCAGGCCAGGACTTGGAGTTGGCTTCAGGAATCTTCTGGTAACCTAATGAATGAATGTCTCTGGTTGTACCATTAGAGGTCTGAACATGACCTCTATGACAAGGACTGAGACTTGCCTACCTTTTCTCCACCGTGCCTTGTGGAGCTTCCTTACTCCCTCTCCTTCTCTCGCAATAAACAATTACTGACCCATGCCCTCCTCATCTGCCCCTGGCTCTTCCTTCAGTATGTCCCATGCCTTCTCCCTCCAAGTTGTCTGGAGAGGAGGCTGCTCAGTTGGCCACATTTCTGGCCACTGGCCCCAGGAGGCAGGGTTGCCATGCCAAATTTCCTGCTCTGCCTCCTAATTCAGAAGCACCTTCTGTAGGTTGGATGGGTAATTTTATATGTCAATTCGACTGGGATAAGTATATTAATTGCTGGTCAAATATTATTTCCGTGTGTGTCTGAGAGGGTGTTTCCAGAAGAGATGAGCAGATGAATGGGTAGACTGAGGATAGAAGATTGCCCTCAGCAATGTGGGTAGGCATCATCTGATCTGTTGAGGGCCCAAGTAGAACAAAGAGACAGAAGAAGGGTGAATTTGTTTCTGTCTAATCTGGGACATTATCTTCTCTTGTTGTTGTACCTCTGCGTGCCTGGTTCTCAAGCCTTCAGACTCAGACCAAGGCTTACGCTATCACTATCCTTCACCTTTTCAGGCCTTCAGACTCCGACGAATTACACCGCTGGCTTGCCTCGTTCTTCAGCTTGCAGACAGCAGACTGTGGGACTTCTCGGCCTCCATAATTTTGTGAGCCAACTCACATATATCCGCAGGTCTCTATCCTATTTATTCTGTTTCTTTGGAGACTTTGATTAATATACTAAAGATGCTCAGACCATTCCCCACCACCACCTGTCTCCCAGCCGCACTCCTGTCACCCCCGTGATTCCAAAACAGCACATCCTGTCCTGAAGGCACTGGCCCCTGGCTCAAGCTTCTCTCCACTGAAGAGCTACTGCCATCCTGGGAGTTTCAGAGCTTATACTCATAGAGATCAGGGGTGGCAAGCTGAGGACCAGGCACTGCATGCAGCCTGCTGACCTATTTAGTTTGGCCAGAATTGTGTTTTTTGAAGGCCTCAGCAAGGGAGAGACCCCAGGACCCTCCAGCCTTTCAGCATTTGGCTCCTTTCACATCCTGTCATTCTGCTTCAGCCCCTATGCCTGTGTCCGCACTGCCCTTGTGTTGCTAGGGGCTGTGCAGATTCTGAGAACCCTCTTCCCCTCCCTTCCTAGCTCCCCCAGTCTTGCCCATGTGCAATAGATAGATAGGGCCAAAGAAGGATCCTATGACCTGGGAGCTCAGGTCCCTCCTTCCCCTCCCTTCCTAGCTCCCCCAATCCAGTTCCTGTGTTCTCCTCACAGACTCCGGGCCTTTGAGCCTGCTCTGCTCTCCCCACCTTCTTCCAGGCTTCCTTTCTTCCCTCTCTGTTTTCCCACCGCTGCCTCTTCAGCCCCCTCAAAACCTCATGTCTCCCTGTTCCCAGCCTTAATGAATCTGACCATCCACCTTTATTGAAATCATCTTAAAAACAGGATGTTAAAAATTGGTTATTTGCTTTCCTACAGACCTCCAGAGATTCTTCCAGAGCCACAGGACTGCTGGCACAAAGGTGAAGGAATGTTTCCTGATGGCCCTATGGACCCTGCCTTTTGTGAACTTCTCCAGCCTCATCAGTTCCCGTCCCCTTCACCAGCCCTGTGACAGCCTGCATGCTGAACTCCTGGTTTTCAGCCACTGTCGCCCCTCTCATGCACCTGCGCCTGTGTAACAGCTGTTCCTCTCACTCATTCTTCCCTTGGCTGATTCAAGTCTTATTTCAAAAGCCAACTCTTTCTATGGGTGCATGTACCTTTATGTAAGGACAGAGAGCAAGGCCAGCAAGGATGCATCACAGATAATCAGTTGCTACCTCTGTGGAGAACCGGAGGTAATCAGGATTGAGGGAGAGATTTGGTCAAAGGGTACTTTAGCCTTATCTGCAAAGCTTCTGCTTTTTACAAGAAGATTGGATCATGTATTTATTACTTGTGAAATATGAAAACAAACAAACCAGTTCAATACAAGAAGCCTTCTCTAGACTTCCCAGGCAGATGGAGCTGTTTCCTTTTCTGAGATCAAATAGCACCTTCCTCCTGTGTTCTAGGAAGTGTGGTTTTATTATAATTTGTTTGTGCTTGTCTTTCCTTCTGAGATGGGGAACTCCCTCAAAGGTAAACTTCATTTAATTCATGCTCCCAGTGTCTAGCAAAGTGCCTGGCCTAGAGCAGGTGCTCAGGGAGTGCCGAATCCAACAAACACCCCTGCTAGCACACTCTTCTCAAAGTGCTTGCTAGGGGGCAGGCCTGATGCTAGTCCTGAGAGGCTGATTAGAGTCGTTTCCAGCGTTCAAGGAAGAAGGCTGTCTGGGAGTATGAAACGTGGACAGAGTGTTCAGGACATTGGGTTGTGTCAACACGAGGACAAGACTTTATCAGAGTATCACAAGGCCAGGATCCAGTGCAGTGCCAGTGCCTTGTCACTTGACACGTTTCTGAAGCCATTGCTTCCTCAGCAGTTAATTGAGAGGGAAGGGATAGGTCACTGAATGTTGAACTTGTCAAGCCTAGTCCTAATCTGTATTTCTAAGATGGAAAGGCCATCTCAAGCAACTGGGTGGGTCAGGTAGGTAGGAGTTAGGGACACTCAAGACCAGCTCAGGGTGTCCCAGGCTGGGAGATCTGAGCAGCTTTGTGAGGGGCCTAGAGAAGAAGGCACCCTGAATCACAGTTTAATGATGGGAGTCTGTTGCTTTTGCAATTTTCCAGAGATATCTGAGCTCCCAGATCATAGGATACTTTTTCGGCCCTGTGCATCTATGGGCAAGAGGGCAAAGGAATGGCCTTAATGGGACAATTGGATTGAAGCTAGAGAGTGAGTGGGGGTGGCTTTTAGAGTTGGTGAAGTGCGTGCCATGTGGCCAGGGATGTGCCTTTAGACTTGGATGTGCACGTGGCAAGGAGGCTGCACAAGGGTCTGATTGGTCTCTCTTCCAATAATGCCCCCAACCAGCCCCTGTATGCCATGGTATTCCTGGAGTCTTAGGTCAATGAGACCAGGTACTCCTGAGGAGATAGCCACAGTGGTGCCGGCAGCAGGAATTCAGTGAACAGCCCCTTTCACTCTCCATTCTCCTCCCATCCCATCCAGCTCCTTCCTGGCTAGCCACCCACAACCCCACCATGAGCCCCAGAATTGCTAAAGGGACATCAGACCATACTACACGTCATTAGATCTCAATGAAGAACAACTCTAGTTGGCCTCTTTGTAAGTAACTTTATTTTTATTTACAACAGAATTGGTGGCTTTATTCCTCCATCTTTAGGGACATTTGGGATCAGCAGCTAGATGGAAAGTCTGAAGTGAAGTCAAACTCATTCTGCCCCAGCCACAGCTCCGGAAGCTCATCGGCTCGGTCCAACCCCAGTTCCACCACCAGCGACATCAGCACCTCCTCATCCACTGGGTCCGAATCGATGATAGCAGGGCTCTGGGCACCAGCAGAAGGAGAGAGTGATCCCGCCCCTCCCGCCGCCTGAGCCCCCAAGTCCCAGTTTTGCAGGGGCCCTGCCTCCCCGGGTTGGCCCGGAGTGGCGGCGGCCATCTCATGATACTGGCTATTAAGTTTCTGCAGCTGCATACTGGCCAGCAAGTGAGGGGCAGGGTTCAGGTTGAAGGATGGGGGTTTAGCAGGAGGGGTGCCAGGAGGAGAGCCTACTGGCGATCCCGAGGGACTAGTGGGAGCCCCACTGGCCTTGCTTCCATTTGAGGCTACCCCAGGGTAGTGCAGAATGGCCACCGCTTTGTGATCTTTCACCGCCAGGTTAGAGTAGGCCACGGCGCCCATCTCTTGGTTGGCATCCTAGAAGACAGAGAAAAGCACACCACAGTAACCCTGCTCCTGGCTTGTCCTTCACCATTCAGCAGATTTAGAAGGCTCCTACCTGCACTTCATTTGGGGCTAGAGGTGGAGAGGTAGCAAGAGGACCCCCTTGAAAATTAGGCTCCCAGCTCAAGCATGCTTTTGCTGCCATGGCTCTGAGTACTGAGGACAGACCCCAGTTCTAGTCCTGGAGCACCTGACATCATAAGTGGGTTCACTGCTTTCAGCTCCTTCCCCATAGCCTCCACCTCACCACCCTAAAAATGGCACCTCTTGTCCCTCTTCTCAGCCTCATTTTACTCTCTTCAACAGAGTGGTTTTGCTCCAGTTCGATTTCTCTGCTCCCTTCCCTGACATCTTTCAGCACCCCCAGTGGATACAATCCAACCACATTTAGGCAGAAGCTGTTCTCATTCTCCCCAGAGATAGCCCTGTTGTCTCCTCTCTGTTCAAGGACACTGGGTAACACACCTAAGGAGGGCCTGGCCCATGACCCCAGAAAATTTGTCTTTCCCTGCCTCATCTGTAAAATGGCAAAAATTACCTCCTTCGCAGGTGAGGTGCCACCTGTGACATCAAGTGCAGGCCTCGAAGTTGTTGGCATTTCAGAGTCTTGGCAGAAGTTGGATAAATTGTCAGAAGATGATGCTGCCAGCTGGAGCTCTTGTGCTGCAAGTGAGGAAGAAGCGGTGGTAAGGGAAAAGGCTTCACTGACCAACAAGGTACTAGCAAAGCCCGAAGTAGGGCAATGCCACGCAGCTATGAGGCAAGGATGGTGACCGGGTTAGAGCCAAGACCAAGTTGGAACTTTTGCCTGAGGTAGGAAAGGTGCTGGATTTGGCCAGTGCCCAGGCAGCCACCTACCCATATCACCAAGATGGGACACACTGCTTCCTCATGTGAGGGACTTCACAGTCCCAAGTTGTATGTGTGGGGGTAAGGGTGGCACTGTTACTGGTTCAGAGGACAGAAATGTCCTTGAGTAAGCAACATATTGTCTCAATGGGCTACTAGCATCTGGGCGGGAGAGCTGGGGCCTCCACTGGGACTGGGAGAATGGGGGAAGAAGTCAGAGCAAGGAAGACCTAGAAAGCTAGAGGTTGCAGCACAGGGAAGGAACAAGTTCCCAGTGCAAATGTCATGAAACTCCAAAGCATAGCGTTGGGCATGCCTGTGAGAAGCCAGGCTGATCAGGGTGGTCTGGGGGCTCTGAGGCAGCTGGAGCCAGAGAGAAGCTAGGAATGTCTAACTTTCCTCCATGTCTGAAGCCCCCTCCAAGACAGCCCCAGCACTGGACTTTCCTAGGATGCCTGCCGCAGAAACCTGAGCCCAGCCATTCCCATCTGTAGTGACAAGTGAGGCACGGAGATTCAATGGCTTTTTAGTCAAGCAGCAGCAGTTCTGGGAACAGGATCTAGCACGCCTATGCCCACATGCCGCATCTGACCACTGGCTAAGTAATCATACCTAGCTGGATTCAAATGGTGTCTAAAGAAGTGATTCCCTGGCTCAAGTGCCAAAGGATAAGGGAATGAGAGCAAAAGAATACCCCCAAACCAGAAAATAAACAAACCTCTGAAAATCTCAACTTATTTTCCTAGACACCTGTTTACAAATAAGAAAAAATGTTCCATAGCCAGGCACAGTAGCACCCTCCTGTAGTCTTTGTCACTCAGGAAGCTGAAGTGGGAGGATCACTTGAGCCCTGGAGTTTGATACTAGCCTGGGCAACATAGTGGGGCTCTCTCTCTCTCTCTCTCCCCTTTTTTTTTTAAAGCCCCATATATTCTAGCCTTCATGATCAATTAGAGATGTAGAATTTCATATTTATAAATACCTCTTGGTTCAAAGAATCTTGAGGACCTTAAAAAGAGTCTCTAATCTTTCCAAGGAGGCTAGAATTCTCCATGACACTCTCCACCCCCCAGTGGTTATTAAGAATCTGCTCAGACACTTCTAGAAAGTGGCCACTTACTATCTCTCCGTATCGTCTTTGCATTGCTTACTTGGGTGGATGGGGGGCAGAGGGAGAAAAAAAGAGAAATGGGTAAACATTTTTTTAAAACATGAGGAAAATATATCAGCTGCTGGGTCCCACGTCATTGCTTGATTGAAGCCATGCTCCTTCTCTGAGGCAACCTTAGAAAAATATTTCAAAAGCGAGTGATCACCAGACAAGAAGTCTAACACATGTCGTCTTCAAGAGCCCTAGTATCATCAGTATCAGGCAATTTTCCTGTCCTAAGAAAAATGTCTGAGGGCCCTGTCCATCTTTTCCCGATCCTATCCAGCCTTTCCTCTCCTTTATGCCGCCTGGCACCCGAATGTACAAAAAGAATAAAAAATAACAGAAGTAGCAGCAACAACAGCAAAACCAAAAGAGAAACATTAGGAAAAGAAAAAGAACGAGCAAAAACTATCTCTATTCTGCTATCAGTTCGTGAGGGAAGACCATTTTACCGCATCTCCTCCTTCAGGCTGGGAGCTCCCCCAGAAGAGACCCTGTGTCCATTCAGATCTTTAGCCTTCCATTATTGACCCACCACCCACCCTACCCCCCAGCCTGAGTCTGCTTCATAGGCACTCAGTAAGTTGTTGAATGCGTCTGAAGAGGCAATCGCATTTCGATCGGCATCCCTGGCTCTGCTTCCCCGGTTTTCTGTCCTCCTTCACCAACCTCTAGTCCGTTCGAGGGCAAAACTTGGCAACGTGGAAACGTCCCAGCCCGCTCTCCAAGCCGGGAGCTGACCACTGCGAAACGAGCTGCGAGAGGCGGCTGGGAAACCTAGAGCAACAAGTGCCTCCCCGCCGGCTGGTGCCTCGCTGCCCCCCGGCCACCAGTTCCCAGTCCCGCCGCCCGCTCTTCGCTTCAGGCGTTCCCTTGGGCAGGCAGCCCCCTCCCGCCTAGACAGGGGTGAGGAAAGGGGAGAGGAAAACCAGAAGGGAGAGGCAGGTGGGGGCCTCATCTTTAACCTGTTGGGGGACCAAAAGTTAAAATGGCACCAACCGGATGGTTCCATCTCGATTGCTATTTTCTCACTCAGAAGGAGAAATTTAAAAATCCAAACAGCACTGCGGCTTGGCTTGGACGCGTTCTAACCAGACCAGTCAGTTTCGCCACCTGAAAACTAAAGGCCGGTTGTTTGCGGACAGCTCGGCTGCCCTCCTCGCCGCATCTCAGATGGAACCGCGGAACCGGGGGCAGCCGGGAGCATCCCTGCACGGCGGGCGCGAGCACCCAGGCCATCGGGGCACTGAGCGTCCGTTCCCGCAAGTGCTAGATCAGGAACTGATCGAAAAGACAGGATGGACAGGCGGGAAGGGGCGCGGGGTGTCGGCCTCGGCGAGTCCGGGGGCCCGCTGCGTTTCCGCGAGCAGGGGCGCACTCCGGCGCCGGCGGCAGCCACTCCCGCGCCTCATCAACACTTACTGAGCGCCTGCTGAGCATCCGACGCGGCCGCAGGCTGAGCTTACTCGCTAGCCAAGCCGCCTGCGGTCAGTGCTAAAACCCCGCTACGAGAAGAGTGAGAGAGGCTCGGAGAGGTGCAGTAACTTGCCCAAGGTCACAGCGCTAGAAAGTGGCGGAGCCGGGATTCGCAGCCAGGTCTCTCTGACTCCAAGTCCGGAGCTCTGCGAGGCAGGGACTCGGCGCGCGGCTCGGCCGCCCGCGTTTATAGGGAGAGGGGTGTGCGCGTGGGTGTGTGTGTGTGGGCGTGTGTCGGGGGAGGGGAGAGCTGAGGTTGACTGGGCAGCAGAGGCAAGTTGCCCAAATTCGCTAACTTCCATCCCGCAATTAACGCTGAACTCGGCCCGAAAAGCCCCTTTTGCCTCCATTCCCCGAAGAAAACCTGAGCTTTGTGCAGCTCCGGAGCCGGAGCTTCCAGATGCGGTCCGGGCGATTAGCAAAGTCGGTGGTAGCCAAGCTGGAGAAAGCGCGGGCGCGGGGAGAAAAGGTTCTGCCGTCTCCCCGGGAGAAGCGGGCGCCCGGCCCGGCTGGCCGGCAGGCGGGCGCGCTGGCGAGCAAACCGGCGCGCTGGCTGGTGGGCGGCAGCGGCGGCCCCTAGCCCCCAGCAGAGCAGCTTTCCAACAGAAAACAAGTCTCCCCAGAGCCCTCTGGCCCGCCTGGCGGCCGCCCGCTCCCCACACAACTCCCCACACCCGCTACACGGGAGTCCTCGGCCCCGCCGCCCAGCCCGGCGGCCCGGCTTACCTCTGCGAAGCCGCCTGCCCTGGAGAGAGGGAAGCGCGGAGCTCAGTGAGCTGCAGGAGAGGCGGCGGAGCCCCCAGCCCCTGGCACGCACGCCGCTGCCACCGCCGCCGCGAGCCGGTCGCGCTCAGCGCCCGCGGCCGCGCCGGTGGCCACCCGACCCCGGGGCGCCTGGGAAAAGCCCGCACCGCGCCGCGCCGCGCCGCCGCTGCACCGCACAGTGCCGCGCCAAGCAGCTCCGGCCTTAGCCGGTGCCCTCCCGCCCGCCCGCCCGCGGCTTCGGCGCCGGACTCCGGGGCGGTGGCGGTGCCGGTGGCGGCCACCGCGCTCCCTTCCCGGCGCTGGGGACCCGGCTCTCAAGCCCCCATTGCAGCCCAGAGAGCCCTGACGCACACGCACACGGCAGCAGACTGGCCTTGGCTAGGAATCCCAGGAAGGACAGACCCTTTTTTTCCCCTTTTTTTTTCTTCCCCTAATTTCCACGTCTTTATAACCGGCTTAGGGCATTATTAGCACATGTCCTGGCTCTTGGGCGAGTTGGTGGCAAAATCTGAACTGGATACTCACGGAGGGCCCGCGCGGGTGTTGTGCAGTCCTCTTCTTTCTCCGTCCTCACCGGGAACTGCCCCTCGCCGGCGGGCTACAGGAGGGCAGCCGGGCAGAGCGAGCTTCCTCTCGGCAGCTCAGCGGTGCCCTTTCTGCAGCTGTGCCGCCGGGAACATTTTTACAGCAGCGGCTGGCGTGTGTGGCCCTTTAAAGGCGCTCGAGCTGGTGCAGTCACCACGGATCGTGTGAAAGCGAAGGGCCGGCTGGGGAACTGAGTCCACGCGGCCCCGCGGGTCCTGCACCTCTGTGGACCGGCCACGGCTCCCGGGTTGGGGCTGGGGAGTCCAGGCTGTGGGCACCCCTCGCCCAGAGCCCTGGCCGGTGCCCGGCTTCTAAAGCTGTCGGGGGCCAGGGCCCGGGACACCGGCTCTCCCCACCGAGCTGCGTGGACCTGCCCAATAAATTCCACTTAGTAATTTCACTAGGCAAAGGAGAGCAGTTAGTGTCTGTTTTCTGACCTAAATCAAGCGGGGAGCCAAAGCGGGCTTCAGGAGTTTGGGGAGAGAGCTGTGGGCTCAAGGAGTGACCTGGAATAGAGGTCTAAGGCACAAGGGACGGGGCATGGTCATTAGTTTTCTGCGGTGCTTTCTTGGAGCCTGTCTGCCTTTTGGGGGGGAGGGGGCTATTCTATCTCATTCATTTACAAGCTGAAGCTGGGGGTTCCTTTTCCTCTTAAAGTTGCCAGATTCTGCGCAGAGTCTCACGGAGGGCCTATATGGCAGTGGTGGCTCTCCTCGAAGTCCTGAGCTGGGGTTGGGTTGGAGGGTTTCTGTTCTGTGGTCATCCAGGGCAGGAAGCTGGCAAGATGCGACGCGGAGAAATGCCAACTCTCCCGGACCGTGGGGCCAGGTGCAGCTCGCGAGGCTCACTGAAAAACCAACAGCCGGCAACAGGGTACGAAGAGCTTGCCCCAGAGTTCGGGGAGATTCCTTCTGCCTTCCTACGATGCCAGGTTGTTTTATTATGATTATACAATTCGCGTCTAGCAAGAATAACATTTTGCATTTGGAGTTTGTCTTCCTTGGGTAGAGATGTTGTCTTACAAATCCTTCCTGGAAAGAGGTCTGGGTCTTCTCCCTCATCTCAATTCGTGTTCTCTGTGGCCAAGAAATTCCCATCTTATCTCTTACGGGAAGGTCATCAGGATCACCTCTCTATTACCGCCTCCTCGCCACCGCTGCACTTTTTCTGCTGCCTTTCAGCAAAAACTACTCAGTTTACACTGTTTATAAAACCTGCTCTTTAAGAAAAGGTCCTGAGGTTAAAACAAAGGGGTGGGGGGGAGGGAATGTCACGAAATCATTTCCCCTATGTATGTGTTTTGTCTTCTTAATTGGATTTGAAGACCTGTAGGTCTCTTTTTCTTTTCTTTTTCATTTTTCAGTAGCGCCAAGTGCCCTGCGTTTGCTCTTCTAACAAAGTTCTGTTTGTTGACAGACTGACCGGCTTACAGACACAAAGATGGGAAGCAAATGGAGAGACGGATCAAGGCCCTTCCTCGGCATCTGGAGTAAGCTTGGACGAGTGCTTTGGTCGCTAGGTAAACCCATTCCCCAGCCCCTAAAGCTGCCTTGCACGGCCCCAGTCTTTTCATCTACCCTGTCCCAACACAAACCCCGGTAGCAGCCACACCACACACATCTTCGCTGCACTTTCTCACTTTGCTTGCAAGATTGTGGGCCCTGCCTAGTCTCCCTCTGATAAAAGACGGGACCTGTTGACTCCCTAAAGCCTTACTGCAAACCTCGTGTGAAATACACCCTCAAGTCCTCTTGGTGTTTGCCTGGGATGAAAAAAAAAATGTTTCTGCGACAACTAAGCGGTGGAGGATGAGTGACTCTAGCCTTTCGAATAGCGCGTTAGTATTTTGAACCACTGACCCACCCTCCCGGTCAGTCCTGGCTTGGCTCCGGAGTGGGTCTGGCAACAGCGGCAGCGTCTCCGCTGCAGGCTCCGGATCCGGGAGGTGTGGATCCGCCCTCCATCTATTGGATGGCTCCCAGGCCAATTGTTAGAAAGAGGCATGTGTTCATCTCGGCTTCTGGAGTGTCTTCGGAGCAGTTGCTCAACAGCCAGCCCCCTCCCCCATCCGGACCATTGAAGGGCAGAAAAAGGAGCGCTCTCCGCCACATTTCTCAGTGCCCACTTGCCAGTAAGGGCCTCCCCACTGATGACTTCCTGTCATCTCCACTGCTCACCTCCTGGGGAGTAGGAAAGAGAGAGGCTTTGAGCACTCAGCTTTGGGGCACAAAAGCCACCCCTTTGCTTTTTGGGGAGATGGGACAGGTGGTTAGTTGAAGAGGCTGAGAGGGAGCAAAGAAGACATTTGCATTTCTCGGCAAAAATGCTCTGATCACTGACTTCCCTGTCGGCTCCAAGAGAGCTCAGAGCTCTCCGCTGAACTCTTATCTTCAACTTAGCAACTAGACTGCGAGCTTGCGAAGCGGGGAGAGGACAGGGATGGTCACCCACCGAGAACCTCTGTGCTCCAGCACTGGGCCTGACATGCTCCCCATCCATCATGTCATTTAATTCCCAGTACAGCCCTTTGAGGTAGGGTTTACCAAAGATGAAACAGAGCCTCGGGGAATTGCCTAAATTCACATAGCCACGTGGCTGGGTGTTTGAATCTGGGTCCGGCTGGCTGCAAAGTTTTTACCTTCAGCCCTAATTCCCGCTGCCTGGGAGGGTAAGGAAGCTGTCTAGAGTGCAGGTTCAGGGGTCAGTCGGCCTGGGTTTAAATTCCTACTTTGCCATTTGTTAGCGGCTAGGCCTTAGACCACTGGCTTCATGCTTTGGGCTTCAGTTTTCCCGTCTGTTAAATGGGGATAACAATGGTACCTGCGGGTTGCTTAGCCTGGTTGGTGCCCGCAGTGTAGTAAATGGCCAATAAATGCTGTTATTGGGCCTTCTGATTATTTTCCTTTTGCCTCTCATCCCTGCCTCAGTTCACACACTTCAGGTTCAGTAATACTTGCTGACTGATTAATTTAAAAACCAGACTGAGAGGGGATGAAGGAGGTCTATAAACTCAGGAAGGAGAGAGAGAGAGAAAAAAATGCAAATTTCTTCTTAAAATCCCACCCTCCAGAATCAAGGACTGCCTGAAGCCATATGACAGGAGTAAATTTGGGACCAAAAAAAAAGGTGACCACTTTTTACAGGTCAGCCTATAAACTTACAGAGTGGTCTCCAAAAACATATACTCAATATGTGTGTAGAAAAAACTTAAAAAGCGACTGGGCACGGTGGCTCACGCCTGTAATGCCAGCACTTTGGGAGGCTGAGGCAGGCGGATCACGAGGTCAGGAGATCCTGGCCAACATGGTGAAACCCTGTTTCTATTAAAAAAAAAATACAAAAATTAGCCTGGCATGGTGGCAGGTGCCTGGGGTCCCAGCCACTGGGGAGGCTGAGGCAGGAGAATCACTTGAACTCGGGAGGCGAAGGTTGCAGTGAGCCGAGATAGTGCCGCTGCACTCCAGTGTGGTGACAGAGTGAGACTCCATCACACACAAAAAAAAAAAAAAAAAAAGAAAAAGAAAGAAATTAAAAAGCACAAAATTTTTATTCAAGAATATTTACAGCAGAATTGTTTATAATAGTGAAAAATGAAACGGAATCTAAATGTCTATGTGAGTGTCCCTTGGTACCTTGACACACACACACACACACACACAAATCTGATTTGAAAACTCTTATTCATAGGAAACTATTCATAACAAAATATGAAATTAAAAAATGCTGGGTACAAAGTTGCATAAATATGATGCCAAGCTGCAAAGGGCACAAAGGGAACAAAATTAAATAGTGTGTTTCCGATTGTGTATGAATATGTACAGAAAGCAATGGTCAGGCAAATACCAAAATGATAACAGTGCCAGTAGAGTGGTAGGATTATGAGTGATTTTTTCTATTTTCCCCATATTATGCAATATTATTCTTATAAGTAAATATGAATTTTTTCTTCTTTTTTTCTTTGCTACCAGTATAGCCCTTTGAAGGAGTAAATATGAGTTTATAGTTAATAAACATCATAAACATTGTATTCCCACTTTTGTTAAAATATATGTGCATAGAAAAAATATCCATAATCCCACCACTCAATTATAATCACTGTTAACACCAAAAACTGTTAACAGTGATTATAATTGAGTGGTGGGATTATGGATAATATTTTTCTTTTGCTTTTCTTTATTTTTCTGCAATATGATTATATTACTTTCTTACAATTAAAACAGCTTCATAATTTGAAAAGTGCATAATCAGTAAGATCCCACTTGGGTTAAGAATATGAATGTAAATTGAAAAAATGAGAAAGAAGTATACTAAAATATTAACAGTTTTTTATTAGGTGGTAAGGAATTATGGGTAATTTCCTATTTTCTGTAATCTGCTTTTATTATTTTTACAATTAAAATAAAATGTACCTAAAAATAACATATACAATATGATCCCACTTTTGCCGAAAACCAATATGTATATAGAAAAAGATAATAAACTACTCCAAAATGTTGTAGTCTCTGGGTGGTGAGGTTACGAGTGATTTTCGTTTTCTCCTTCATATGTGATTTCTTCGTATTCCAAATTTTCTACAATCATCATGTATTTTTAGTTATGAAAAAAGTATAAGGCACTTTGGTACTGAAGTTTTTATGGAAAAAAGAGCATGTCTGGGATTTGCTTTAAAACATTCCAGTTGGGGGTGGGGGGAAGTGGATAGGGGATATAGATTAAATAAGATAATAATTGTTGAAGATGGCTTCATTATAATGTGTTTGTTTTGTTTTGTTTTGTTTTGTTTGAGACAGGGTCTCACTCTGGCACCCAGGCTGGAGTGCAATGGCGTGATCTTGGCTCACTGCAACCTCCTCCTCCTGGGCTCAAACGATTCTCCCACCTCAGCCGCCAGAGTAGCTGGGACTACAGATGCGTACCACCATGCCCAGCTAATTTTTTGTATTTTTGCATTTTTTTTGTAGAGATGGGGTTTTGTCATGTTGCCCTGGTCTTGAACTCCTGAGCTCAAGTGATCTGCCTGGCTTGGCCTCCCAAAGTACTGGGATTACAAGTGTGAGCCACCACATCTGGCCTATATTGTGTTCTTTACTCATGTATATGTTTTTAAAATTTCCATAATAAATCTTTTTTATAACCATTTTTCACATACATTATCTCTTTTAATCTTATGCTACCCCTGTGTGGTCAGTTATCTCCATTTTATAGAATATTGAGATTCAAAGAGGTGAAGTAACTTGCCCTGTAACACAACTGGAAGGCAAGAATGGGTCTCCATACTCCAGTTGCAATTCCAAGAGCCCAGGGCTCTTCTACATATCCCAGTTGCTGCTGCTCTTTAAAATAATTAAAAATAATTAACATTTTGTCCGATTATAAATGTAATTGTTCACTGCACAGAATTTACAAATAACAGAAAAGCACTAGGAGGAAAGCATAATAATCAACCCAACTGCATCCTAGTTAACCCTCTGGTGTCTGGCTGAGGAGACTTCATCTCAGTTACCTCTTACTTCAGAGGTACTGTGTGCTGCAAACATCTTCTCAGTAAGAGTACTTAGTCTTTCCTGATGGGCTATCGAGTGAAGCTGCAACTCTTTGGGGCCCCTGTCATGTGTGGGGTCCCGGGAGATGGTGGGTCCTAACTGCCCCAACCTGCCCACCCCCTTCCGCCCTGCATTATTTCCCAGTGTCCCCTTTAGATACTTCAGCCTGGACCACAGTTCTCCTTTCCTATATCTCTCCTTTCCTGATACAGTCGTAAGGAATAGAAATCCATTTGGGGAAGTCCTAGTAGCCCCTTTTTTCCTCTTGCTGCATGTGGAGACTCTGCCCAGAAGCCCCCTTAGAATCCTGGGAGTCTGCAACCACTCTGAGTATGCCTGTGCCTCCACTTCCCCATCTGGAAGATGCTAGTGAGAATAGCAGACTGGTCGGCCTCTGCCAGGGAGTGATGAGCTAACGTCTGTAGCGCTTTCCAGCCCCTCGAAGCAAGGTGCTGGAGCCTTCCCGGCTCTGCTCCTGCCCCTGCCAGCCTGAGTGAGCGCCTGGGCCTGGCCTCCCCACGTGGAGGGAGTGGCCGCATTCCTTTGACCCAGGCCAGCAGGCTTGGACAGGCACTCATTTTTGCTTCTATGTCTGAAAAAAAGAAAGAAGAAGAAAAGAAGAGAAGATGAAGAAGAAGGGGAACAAGATCAGTTACTAGGGGAATGGGTCTGGAGAAATAGAAAATTGAGAAGAGAGCAGAGTGATCACAGGGTATCCTCGGGCACCCCAATCAGCTTCGTAGATTCTAGCCCTGGTTTCCTGTTTACACATGGGGTGGGGGAAGTTTGGAAAGGGCCAAGAATTGGGTCTACTTGAATTGATTCCCTACTTGATTTCCTGTTATTTATGCATAACGGAAAAACCGAAAATATACAGACAGCTCAGGCCACCCAGCCTCTTGAATCCTTAGGGGCCATCTTCACAGCTCTGCCCACTCCAGCCTTCAGGGATATCATTCCAGTGTATGCACCTTCTCTGTGCCCCCTTCTAGCATTCAACTTCCTAAGAACCCTAGCTAGTCAATGCTGTCATCCCCATTTTAGGGAGAAGGGCACGGAGAGGCACAGAGAGGGGAAACAAGCCCAAGATGGCACAATGGGTAAGTGGCAGAGCTGGGATTCATAGCCAAGTCTGACTCACTCCTGAGGCCAAACACCCACTAGGCTACTTGCTCCCTTGTTATCTGTGTCTACGCTTTCTTCTAGAATGGATGCTTCACCACACCCATTTCAGTAAATGGTCAACACATATGGCCAGAACTGATGCGTTGCCCAGGTCTAGGGAGGGAGACGTCTTGAGGGAGGTTTCCAGTTAGGGGCTGGGGCAGTAATATCCAGGGATGAGGTGCAGGTGGGAGACGGCAGCAGCAAAGATGACTCTGAAAATTGTTACCCAGGGAGAAGCCCGGGGTTCAAAGGCAGAGAGGGAGAGAGGTGCTGGTGTAGAGGAGAAAGAGAAGCAGCGGGCAGGCCTGGCCCTGGGCTGTTTGGGTGTCAGCAGTGAGGCTGGAGGCTTTGGGAAGGTGTGAGGCTTTGTGGGGGAAGAGAAACTCTGCTTTAAGCATGTTTAGTTTAAGCTGTTGGCAGAACATCCAAGTGGAAATAGCTCACACACAGCCAGGAATATAGGACTGGAAAGAAAGTGAGGTTGTGTCAAAAAGAGCAATCGGCAGGATGACTTTCGGCCAAACTGTGGGGAACTTTCCCCTGCCTCTCTCTGCGGCACAAACAGGGGCTTTCTCCTCAAGGGGCCTGGGGGATGCTGGCTTTTCACCGCAGCCATCCCTCTGCCCTCTCCAGCCCCTCCAGCCCAGCACAATCATGGACACGTGCTTCAAATCTCTAAAGGGCAGTGTGAGAGGATCTCAGTCCATAAATTTCCCCACGCCAGGGAGTGACAGGGGCCTCATCTCACATTGCTAAATACATTTTGGCTAGGTCTCAAGCATGCCAGGCCTTCCCTGGTTTCACTTTAGCTTCTAGAACAAGAGCCTTTGGGGTCTTGTTTGCTCTCCTTTTTTAGCCACATGCCATTGTCAGGCCAGCACAGTCTCCCCTAGCTTACTTTATCCTTAAAAAGGTGAGACCACTTCAGTCTGGCCCTGCTCCCTGAAGCAACAGGCTGAAACTGTTTCCTTGGCCTAAGCCCTGAGAGATTTGGCAGCCCTTTGCCCTGAGTCTCATCTCCATGCTAGGGGCACTTCCCTGGACTGCCCTTTCTTGGGGCCCAGCCCTCCTATCCTCCCAATCCCATCTTAGCTGAGGCCTCACACTTCCATTCATCCATGGATCCCACTCTGCCCTCAATCAGAGTCTCTACTGGCGTGGAGTAGTCTCCCAGCTTGGACCAATGGCCCCTATTGCCTCTCTTGGCCCTTAAATTCCGGGCTGGGGGTCTGGCCTGGACAAACATGGCTGAGTGACCGTGGTCAGGAGTCATTTCGCATGCACAACCTGGGGGATTGGAAAGATTTCCACGGATCCCCACAGCCACAGAGACTATTCCCCTGGGGACAAGATCAGAGCTGGAGATGGATTAAGGATCTGGGGTATCTCAGGGGGTCAGGGTGCCAACTCTGTCGCCAGGGAAGCAGAGAGAACCACAGGCCTGGTTACCCAAGGTAGCACTTTCCTGCCTAGATGCAGGGAGAGTGCCTCAGCTAGCGCCTACAGTCTCCTAGTACTAATTACAAAAAGGCGCCTCCTCTGGGAGGAGCAATTAGAACCAAGTGCTGCTTCCTCTGGGCTTTGCACAACCCTCACCCCTGGCCCACGGCTTTGCAAGAGGAACACAAGCTGAATTTCAGGGCACAACCTGCACAAACAGACTTTGAGGCCTTGCAAAGAGATGAGTCTGGGTCAACACATGGCTTTCTTAGGTTCCTGCAGTGGCCTAGCACCCCTGAGTATACCACCTCAAGGGAGTATTTTTCCTACTAGCTCTGAATAATAACATCAGTGGGAATGGTCACTGAACACTTATTAGGTGACAGATCCTCTCTGTTCTTAGTGCTCCGGGCTTATTCTCTCATTAAATCCTCTAACAACCTCAGATGTTAAGTCAGTACTATTATTACCTCATCCCTATTTTACTGAAAGCAAAATTAAAGCACAGACATATTAGGCAGCTTGACAAGGTTATACACCTTGTATGTTTTGGGCTAGGCCCCAGAGCCTCTGCTGGTGACCATGGGGACTCACTGTCCCCTAAGTAATGCCCGTTGCCAGTAGGGACCTGCCCCTTATAGTTCATAAAGGCCTTTCCCATCCATGAGCAAAGTCAACTATCACACGCCTTCCTCACTCCTTGGAATGTTGTCACTGTTACTATCAGGTCTTCCCTGATCAGTTTTTTTTTTTTGAGACAGAGTCTTGGTCTGTCGCCCAGGCTGGAGTACAGTGGCACAATCTTGGCTCAATGCAACCTCTTCTTCCTGGGTTCCAGTGATTCCCCTGCCTCAGCCTCCCAAGTAGCTGGGATTACAGGTACGTGCCACCATGCCCAGCTAAGTTTTTGTATTTTTAGTAGAGACGGGGTTTCACCATGTTGGACAGGCTGGGTCTTGAACTCCTGACCTCAACTGATCTGCCCGTCTTGGCCTCCCAAAGTGCTGGGATTACAGGCATGAGCCACCGTGCCCAGTTCCTGATCACATTTTATAGACAAAGGAAGGAGTCTTGGAGAGGTGAGATGGATGGCCTTGCTGAGGTCAAATAGCCAGGAAGTGAGGATGCTGCCATTTGAATCCGTTCTTCCCAGTTCAGTCTTTCTTTCCCCACTCTGACTGTGTACCCCACCTCCCTGTCCTCAGGTTCTCACCTTTACTCAAAACTGAATGTCAGAGCTGGTCGGGACTGGAGAGATGACCTCATCCGAACTTGTCACTCACTGTTACAGAAGAGAAAGTTAGTGCTGTGTTGATACCTGGTTGGACTGGAGTCAGAGGAAAAAAGACAGACCTGAGCAGAAAGAAATATATTCAATGCAGAGAGACAAGAGAGCCAATGAGAGGGAGAGAAAGATAATGATGGGGGATGGGGTGGAGAGAAAGAATACGCAGATGCCTAGGAAGAAAACAAGGTAAGGAAAAGAAATCAAATGAGAAAGAAAAAGGCCCAAAGTGGGGTGAAGGCGTAAGTGACCAGCCATCTGGAAGCAGCACTGAACTCGGCGGAGGCGTGTGTTTGTGAAGCAGGGGAGCTGGACCAACAGGTGTGAGGGCCCAGCTGCAGCCAGCCAGGAACTGTCCAGGCCCAACGCCCAACCGGAAAGAAGGCATGGCCCCCGAAAGAGACCTGTCAAGGGATATTTTGGCTGCAGGAATACGGGAGGAAGCTGCCCTGTCCTAGAGGCAGGGTAGACCCTCAGCAAGTCCAAGGTAGGGGAGCTTGCCTCTGAGCAGCTCCTGGGGTTCCGGGGGAGGAAGGTCCCCGTGGCCTCTCTTTGGACTTCTCTTGCATTTTTTTCAAGCCTCTCTCAAGTGTGACCTTTGGAGTCTGGAATATGGATGATGCTCTGCTGTGTTTGAATCTCAGGCTGCCTCGTCCTGGCCTTGAATGGTCCGAGGGGATTAGTAAATGCCAATTCGTGCTACCAACAGCTGAAACCCAACAGGAATAGGTAGGGAGAGGAAAAGGGCTGCCAGACCCAACTGGCCACTCTCCCTCTCAGCTCCAGGTGTGGTCTAGTCTGATAGTGAGAGCATGGGGCTCTGCCATCAAACTGACCCTGGTTCAAGTCCTGAGGCTGCCACTTCCTAGCTTTGTCTTTGGGCAAGTGACTTCGGCTCTTTGGGCCTCAGTTGCCTTACATGTTGGGTAGGGGAAAATAAGAATGCCTACGTCATGTGGCTGTGCCAGGGTTGAATGACATAATGTCTATGGCTATAAACTCTTAAGTGCTGTACGCATGTGAGTAATTACTCTTCCCTGACCCCTCTTCCCTCCTGCTTGGGGGATGGAGTCAGCCTTTCAATCTGAGTCCAGTTCCAAGCCTGACTTTACCTCTTTGGCCCTGTTTTCCTCATTGTCACATATGACTGTGTGGGAAGTCAGACCTCCCTGACCCACTGGGGTGGGCTAGAGCTGGCTGTTCTTCCTACACAGTTTTTCATTCAGGCCACAAATGTGAGCTGAGCCCCTACATGGCCCTTCTTCAGTCACCAAGGCCTCAGAGGGAACAAGGCATCACCTTGACCCTCAAGGAGTTCCCAATATAGTGTGGGAGGTAGAAAAGCAGACATTAAAAATGAAGCGGGAGATAGGAGGTGACATACGAGCTGAGGATCGGCATTCCCCAGGTATTGAGAACAGCATGGGCAAAGGTGCTGATGGGAGCTAGAAAACAGCACAGGATGGGGTCTGTGAGGCTGTGGGAGCCAGACTTGGATGCCACGCTAAGAAATTCAGCCTTTATATTGTGATCACTAAAGGTGATGTGGGCAGATAAACATGGAGCCTAGTACAGTCAGTTACTCAGTAAAGCATGCTCATTGCCTTGACTTTCTCTCTCCACCTTCCGTCCTCACCAGTGAGCAAGCAAGCCAGCCCTAGGCTTCCTGGAGGGCTCCCACGTCTCTGCCCTGAACATGACCCATAAGAGCTCTTGAGCCCCATGTTTCCATGCACATTTTCCCAAACTCAGTCAATGACGTCTCTGTTCACCCAGTTTCTCAGGCCAAAATCCTTGCTTTCATCTTTTTCTTTCTCTATCCCGCTAGATGCAACTAATTAGCAAATTCTGTTGGCTGTTTTTGAAATACAGCCAGAGGCCAAATGCAGTGGCTCACTTCTATAATCCCAATACTTAGGGAGGCTGAGGCAGGAGGATTACTCAAGGCCGGGAGTTGGAGACCAGCCTGGGCAATGTAGCAAGACCCAGACTGTAAAAAATAAAAATTAATGAATCAGCAATGCACAGTGGCTCTTGCCTGTAGTCCTAGCTACTCAGGAGGCTGAGGCTAAGGGATCACTTGAGCCGAAGAGTTCAAGGTTACAGTGAGCTGTGATCACACCACTGCAACACAGCCTGGGTGACAGAGCGAGACCCTGTCTCTAAAACATTTTTTTTAAAAAGGGCAGCCAAAATCCAAACCACTCCTCACCACCTCCATAGCCACCACCCTGGGCTGTGTCACTCTCATCTCTTCCCTGTAGTCACCCTCCAACTGGTCCCTTTGCTCTCTAGCCTCTGGCCCCTGTTCTCTGCACAGCAGCCAGAGGGGACCTGTCCTCTGCTCAGGAGTCTCAAATGGCTCTCCATCCCATGCAGGGTAAAAGGCAAAGTCCTTACAGTGGCTCGTGTCACCTGAGCCTTCCTACTTCTCTACACTCATTTCCTCCTACTCTACCCTCGTTCCCTCAGCTTCATGCACATTGGCCTCGCCATTTCTTGGATATGACAAGGCAGTTCCTGTCTCAGACTCTGCATTTGCTGTTCCCTCTGCCTGGGACACTCTTTCCCTGATGGCCACCTGGCTAGCCATTCAGGTTTTTGCTCACTGTCACCTCCTCAAATGGGCCTTCCCTGGGCACCCTCTCTAAAATAGCAGCCCTGTACCACTCGACTTTTATCTTGTTTGATTTTCTCCATAATACTTACCACTGCTTGCCATATTGTCTTTATTCTCTGACTTTCCAACTAGAGTGAACACTCCATAAGAGCAGGGATTTCATTTTTTTGAGACAGGATCTTGCTCTATCGCCCAGGCTGCAGTGAAGGAAGGGGCGTGATCATGGCTCACCACAGCCTGATCTCCTGGGCTCAAGCGATTCTCCCACCTCAGCCTCTCGAGTAGCTGGGACTATAGATATGTGTCACCATACCCGGCTAATATCTTTTAAATTTTTTTGTAGAGATGGATCTTGCTATGTTGCCCAGGCTGGTCTTGAGTTCCTGGGCTCCAGCGATTCTCCCGCATCTATCTCCCAAAATGCTGGGATTACAGGCATGAGCTACTGCACCCTCTAGCCTCTTAAGCCTACAGTAAACCCAGGATTGTGCTATGGGGCTAACTGGTGGGCGCTTTTGGAGGAAGCATCCCAGTCTGGCAGGAAAGCTAGAGAGTAATGAGTGGTGCCTACCAGCCTGGGAGTGTAGTGGCCCAGAGAGGATGGCCACAGTGTGGAGGGGAGGAAGGGCAGATGAAAAGTGCTAGATACAGGGCATCAGTAGGCCTTAGGAAATGGCAGTACCCATCCACTTTCCCCGCCAGTCTACAGCTGTGATTTTGTGGTTTCTTTTCAGCCTGTCTCCTTTCATAAACAGACATGCACATTAGTACCACTTGCCAGCTCACTCCTCATTCCCACCCTTATTCTGCCTTTATCTTCACTTTTAGCTTATGCAAACTCATGCACTCCATGCTGCCCACAGAGTGATTTCCAACAGGGAATTTCAAAAGGCATTTAGGTGGCTTGTGGGGGAAGATACATTAGAATTGCACTGTATGTCTAGAGCTAGCCTGAGCCCCTGGGAAAATTAGGATGGGCTCACAGTCACTGCTATTTCCTTTAATTCCTCGCAGCATTTACTGAGGTCCTACTACATGCCTGTCGTGAGTGCTGGACCTGAAGAGATGGGAAAGGTCAATGAGTGTTATCAAAGAGACAGATAACTAAATAATAACTTGCTATTAAGGATCTAAAAACATGCCCAATCTCACTAGTGAAACAAAAAAATGAAAATTCAAACAATGAGATATTTTTACTTTTTAAGTAAGCAAAGATTAAGTTGTAGGGAGAGTATGGGGGCTGTCACATTCACACAGCTTTATGGGACTGTGAGTTGGGACAATCCTTCTGGGAATCAAAACCCATCATCTCTTTTGTTTGTTTTAGGTTCCATGCCGTTTGCTGGATGATTAGAGCATGTAACCTAAAATGAAAAAGATCATGTTCCACTTCTACAAACTTATCATGAGGAAATAATGCAACAAATGTGCAAAGGCATAGGTAAGAAGATCTTCATTGTAATTTTTTTTAGGTGAATTTCACACAATGGGAAATTAACAGTTTTACTCAATACAAGGAAAGATAAGTGTTTGAGGTGATGAAAGTTCAACTTATGTATATTAATTAAAACATAAAAAAGGAAAGTAACCATTTTGAAGCGAACAATTCAGTGACATTTGGTACATTCACAATGTTGTGTGATCACCAGCGCTATCTGGTTCCAAAACATTTTTATTACTTCAAAACAAAACCTGTAGCCTTTAAGCAGTTACTCCCAATTTACCCCTCTGCTCAGGCGCTGGTAACAATCAATCTGCTCTCTGTCTTTATAAATTTGTTTATTCTGAGGGTTTCATGTAAATAGAACCATACAATATGTGACCTTTTATGTCTGGCTTCTTTCACTTAGCATGATGGTTCTGAGTACTGTATCAAGTATCAGTGCTTCATTCCTTTTTAAGACTGAATAATATCCCCTTGTATGCATATGTCACTATTGGTTTATCCATTCATCCATTGATGGGCATTTATTTGGATATTGTGGCATTTATTTCACTCCCTTTGGCTATTGTGAATAGTGCTGGGATGAACATTCATATACAAATACAAATGTTTCACTCGTTGAGCAGCCACCAAACTGTTTTCCACTGCAGCTGTACCATTTTACTTTCCCACACGAATGTACAAGGATTCCAGTTTTTGTACATCCTCATCAACACTTGTTGTTTTCTGTCTTTGATTACAGCAATCCAAATAGGTATAAACTGACAAATGGTTGTGGTTTCGATTTGCAGTTCCCAAATGACTAATGAAGTTGAACATCTTTTTGTGTGCTTGTTGGTCATTTGTATATCTTCTTTGCAGAAATGTCTTGTCGTGTTCTTTGCCTTTTGTTTGAGACAGGGTCTTACTCTGTTGCCCAGGCTGGAGTGCAATGGCGTGATCATAGCTCAGTATAGCCTTGACCTCCTGGGCTCAAGCGATCCTCCTGGCTCAGCCTCCTGAGTAGCTGGGACTACAGGTGCAGGTCACCAAGCCTGGCTAATTTTTTTATTTTTTGTAGAGACAGGGTCTCACTATGTTGACCAGGCTGATCTTGAAATCCTGGGCTCAAGGGATCGTCCCGCCTTGGCCTCCTGAAGTGCTGGCCTCTTTCACTTTCTTGATAATGTTCTCTGCAGCGAAAAAGTTTTTAACTTTGATGAAGTCTAATTTATCTATTTTCTTTCTTTTTTTTTTGAGACAGAGTCACACTCTGTTGCCCAGGCTGGAGTGCAGTGGCACGATCTCGGCTCACTGCAACCTCTGCCTCCCAGGTTCAAGCCATTCTCCTGCCTCAGTCTCCCGAGTAGCTGGGATTACAGGCGTGGACCACCATGCCCGGCTAATTTTTTGTATTTTTAGTAGAGACGGGGTCTCACCAGGTTGGCCAGCCTGGTCTCGAACTCCTGAATTCAGGTGATCCACCTCAGCCTTCCAAAGTGCTGGGATGACAGGTGTGAGCTACCACGCCTGGCAGTCTAACTTATCTATTTCTCCTTTTGTTGCTTGTGCTTTTGGTGTCATAGCTAAGAATCCATTGCTGAATCCAAGGTCACGATTTATCTCCATGTTTTCTTCTAAGCATTTTATAGTTTTATCTCATACACTTAGGTCTTTGCTCCCCTTTGAACTCATTTTTGTGTATAGTATGAGATAGAGTTTCAACTTCATTCTTTTGCATGTTGAAATCCAGTTGTCTCAGCACCATTTGTTGAAGAGACTGCTTTTTCCCCATTTAACGGACTTGACATCTCTGTCCAAAATCAATTGGCCATAGGTATATTTCTGTACTTTCAATTCTGTTCCATTGTACCTATATGTCTGTACTTACGCCAGTAACACACTATTTTGATTACTATAGCTTAGTGGTAAGTTTTGAAATTGGGACTCATGAGTCCTCCAACTTTGTTCTTCTTTTTTGAGATGTTTTTGCTATTTGGGGTCTCTTGATACTCCATATGAATTTCAGGATGGATTTTTCTGTGTCTGCAAAAAAGTCTTTGGGATTTTCATAGGAATTGCATTCAATCTGCAGATCGCTTTGAGTAGTATTAACATCACACAATATTAAGTCTTCCAATCTATGAACACAAATGTTTTTCCATTTATCTGTGCCTTCTTTAATTTCTCTCAGCAACATTTTGTAGTTTTCAGTGTACAAGTTTTTTGCCTCCTTGGCTAAGTTTATTCCTAAACATTTTATTCTTTTGGATGTTACTGTAAATAGAATTGTTTTCTTAATTTCCTTTTCGGATTATTCATTATTGATGTATAGAAACACAACTGATTTTTGTTAACCTTGTATCCTGCTACTTTGCTGAATTCATTTATTAGCTCTAGTGGCTGTTGTTGTGCAGTGTTTTTATTTGTAAGGAAAATTGAGAAAATTCTGAATGCTGAGCAATAGGGGACAGGTTAAACAAGTTTTGAAGCATCCATATAATAGAACCATTTCAAGCATCAGGTGTGCCTTACTTTTTGATATGTCTGGTATATATCGTAATGGAAGATGAATAAAGTAGTTGTTTCTAAATTGATATGGAAAGCTGTCCATGGCATATAATTAAGTGAAAGAAAAATCAGGTTCCAGAACAGTTTTATTTCATTTACAAAAAAGTCAGACGGTCATATATGCATAATGCTAGCTCCATTGAGACAGGGATCATTACATAGATGTAATCCTAGTGCCTGGCACGCTGCATGGCACATAGTAAGTGCTCAATAATATTTATGGACCAAATGAAAAAAAGTCTGGAAAGAAAAACACTAAATTGCCAATAATGATTATCACTGAACTATAGGGATATGAGGAAACCATTTTCTGTATTGAAAGTTTTTACCTGAAGCATATATTGGGGGAAAATATTTCCATCACACACACACACACACACAAACACACACGCACATTCTCTTACCAAGTGAGTGGTGAGGAGAAAGGCGCTGTGGGCCAAAGGAGGAAGGTGCCAGGACTCCATCTGAGGTAAACAGAGGCTTCTCAGAGGCAGTCACTTCGGAGCTGGGCTCCTTATTTTATTTTTTATTTTTTGTCCACACAGTAGCCAGAGCAAGCTTTTCAGAATGCAAATCTGATCAGACCACTCCTTGTCTTAAAACTTGGATGGCTTCTTTACCTGCAGGCGCAAGCCCAGCCTTCCCTACATGGAACAGGAAACCCTTTGTGATCTGGTCCCTGCTATCTTTACTTACTGCCACTCACCAATATAGATTTTAATGTTTTATTAGGAAAATTGAAAAACACAAAACCAGAGAGACTATATAATCAACTCCCATATATTCATTCAATCCACTTTAACAGTGATCAACATTTTCAAATTTTATTTTACCCATCTCCCCCTCCCTCCCTGCCCTCCATATACATTTTCCTCCTCTGGAGTATTTTAAAATAAATATAGAAACAGTTCACCTTTAAATACTTCTCTTTATATTTCTAAAAGATGAGGATATAAAATATAAATGTATGTAACCACCATGGTGTTATTGTACTTAACAAAATTATCAATAATTTCTTAACATAACCTGATCCATGTCCAATGTTCCCTTATTGTCTTAATAACATCTTTTTACACTTGGTTTGCTTGGGTACTGTCAAATATCCTGTGTTTAAGCAACACCAAGCTGCTTATTGCTTCCCTAAATTTCCTGTGCCTTCTTGCCTTCATTTATTCCAGTCCCTTTGTCGGGAATGCCTCCTCCCACTCCTGGCCCAAGATTTGGTTTGAGTGTCACTGCCTGCATGTAGCCTTCATGGTTGTCCCAGTCTAGATTGCCTGTCTCATCCTCTGTGATAATAATACCCAGAATAAGGCATTGCTTTGTCTTATTACATAGTTCTACCATTCCCTAAGTATGTATTGTGAGAGAGAGACAGGGGAGAGAGAGAGACAGAGAGAGAATGATAAATGATAGATGGTATCTTGGGATTGTTAGGGCAAGGTAGCTACTTTAGATGGGGTAGGGTGATCACAGTATTATTATTATTTATTGTGTGACCCCCCCGAATGTACGACCCCCCTTCTGTCGTCCTTTCCCAGTTGTCTAGTCCCAAGTAACACTCTGAGAGCCGAAGGCCGAGTCCAGGTTTATTGGGGTCTACGGGCAACTCGAGCGGGCGGAGAGAGG
>CAUYLG010063024.1:55-25925 GCA_963573385.1 Cacajao melanocephalus | reverse complement strand
GTTTACTTGTTCCAGATCTGAGTTCAAGTCCTGGATATCCTTGTTAATTTTCTATCTCGTTGATAGAGCATCACTATAATGAAGACTCTACATCAACTAATGGGCAAAACAGCCAGCTAGCATTAAATGGCAGTATCAAACTCACATATATCAATATTAATGCTAAATTTAAATGGAGTAAATTCCCCAATCAAAAGACACGGACAGGCAAATTGGATAAAAAGCTAAAATCCCTCGGTATGCTGTCTCACATGCAAGGATACACAAAAACTCAAAACAGAGGGATGGAGGAAGGCATACCAACCAAATGGAGAGAAAGGAAAAAAATAAAATAAAATAAAAAACAGGAGATTCAGGTTTTTGAAGAAAAAGGGATGAATCAGAAGTGGTGGGGGAAATTACAAAAGTTGTTTTTCATGAATTCTCATTGGTTTACAGAAATAACATTGCTTAATGATTGGTTGTGTATAGTTGAACTATACGGTGTATGGCATTTTATTGCTGCTTGGCATCAGTTAGTCCAGAGCCCACATAGTAAGCGGTTTCAAGAGGTAATTATTTTAGCTCAAGGGCTGTGACAAGAATGCCGTTTCATTCCAATGCCTCTCTGGTCCTGATATTTTATATGGCTCAAATAAAAAGTTTATTTTCTTCTTCCTTCGTTTTTCATGCCTTTAAAAATTCTGGGCTACAAAGTAATTTTGTTGCATAGTTTTTGGTGAATTTAAAGATGTAGGTACCCTATGATGTACAACTTGATGTTTACATGTGTACTTTAGGTAAACTGTTGCACATGACAGTTGTAATCAATTGTCTTTATAGGTTAAAAATTTATTTAACCTGTAAAATATTGCATATCACATAGCAGAAAACTATACTGCACTTAAAATAAGTAATGTACATTACTCTCTTTCTCTTCCTTTTCTTTTCTCCCTCTTCTACCCCACACTCTATTCTCCTGAGATAACCTTGTGTGTACTGTTGGAAAATTTCTCATAAAGCCTACAGACAGAGATAAATTTCAGAGAAAAGAAATCTGAAGGCTAACATAATAAAAGGCGAGGTATCTATGGCAACATCAACAGAAGGAGTTTAATTCTACATGTAAAAACGCGGAGACATGAGAAATTGATTTAAACATGTTTACAAATTGCCAATATCAATAAAAACCTGAAAACTGAAAACATTACTTCAGGTGATGTACTCAAAGCAATTGATGCGATTAAATTATAAAGAGAAAGGTGAAAGGCAAAACAAAGTAAGATGAGAAGATTGTTTAAAGGGCTGAAGTTAAATGATTCACTCTCCCAACTCAGCACACTTGATACTCTAGCATATTTTCTTAAACTCTTGCATCAATTTGTCTAAGGCTCTGATGATTTGTTGAGGGCTTCTAAGAGATCTTGTAGGAGTCAGAATTCATTATTGTGATTACAAATCCTTAGGTTTCCAAGGAATATGTTGATTACTTCTCAAAGCCAAATAAAAATATCTCAAAGTTCTATGTTAAGGACTAGATGCAGTAAGCACCACATTTTGGCTTGCTATTTTCCCATTTAGAAGAATGGAATGAACAGTTGTCAGACTGTTTTCTTAAGTACACATAAACAGTTTCATCCCCATAAGCCACAAGTCTAAAATGCAATGCCACAAGTTCTGTTCTTCACACTGTACTCTTGCCTCTCACATTTTTATTTATCTACATTTGCAGTTTCAATAGTGTTTTCTATTAAACTTTTGGGAAATGTTGCAAAGAGATTACTTGCACAAACTTTATTTAAGAAATTTGTTGGAATGGCGATCAATAAATATCAGGAGACAACAGATGCTGGAGAGGATGTGGAGAAATAGGAACACTTTTATACTGTTGGTGGGAGTGTAAATTAGTTCAACCATCGTGGAAGACAGTGCTACGATTCCTCAAGGACCTAGAAATAGAAATTCCATTTGACCCAGCAATCCCATCACTGGGTATATATCCAAAGGATTATAAATTATTCTGTTATAAAGATACATGCACATGTATGTTCATCACAGCACTGTTTACAATAGCAAAGACCAGGAACCAACCCAAATTCCCATCAATGATAGACTGAACAGGGAAAATGTGGCACATATACACTGTGGAATACTACACAGCCATAAAAAATGATGAGTTCGTGCCTTGTAGGGGCATGGATGAATCTGGAAACCATCATTCTCAGCAAACTGACACAAGAACAGAAAATCAAACAATGCATGTTCTCACTCAGAGGCAGGTGTTGAACAATGAGAACACGTGGACACAAGGAGGGAAGCATCACACACTGGGGTCAGTTTGGGGGGGTTAGGGGAGGGACAGCAGGGTTGGGGAGAGTTGGGAAGGGTGATGTGAGGAGAAATCCAGATATAGATGATGGACGGATGGAGGCAGCAAACCACCTTGCCATGTATGTACCTATGCAACAATCCTGCATGATCTGCACATATACCCCAGAACCTAAAGTACAATTAAAAAAAAAAAAGAAATATTTTTATCTTGAAAAAAAGAGAAAGAAATTTGTGTGTCATTTCTGGGTTCCCTTTTCTCAATGGAATTTGACAGGCCATGAATTTAAAATATTTATTTATTTTGTTGGGGTCCTTAATTTGCTCAGTATTGTTAATAAAACTTCACCTTTTATAAATTGTGTACACCTTGCAGAATACATTTACCTAGATTATGTCATTGAATTTTTATAGCATACCTGGGAGGTAATCAAGGGAGTCATATCTGACACTATAGAGTTTAGAAAGATGATGCTAACAATTATTGGCTTACAGAACATGTGACAGTGATTGATAGCAGAGTCGTAAATTGGACCCAACATTCTTTTTTCTCTATGTACAATACTCTTCCTATGAACAGCACCTTGCTTTGCATGAAAAGCAGTGTCATAAGGTAGTGGTGTGGAGAGTAATGGCCCTTCAAAGGTATTCACTTCTCATCTTTAGAATCTGAACATGTTACCTTCCACGGTAAAAGAGACGTTGCAGATATCACTGACTTCAGAGACTTAAAATAGGAAGATTATCCTGGATTATCTGAATAAACCCATTTTAATCACCATATAAGGGTTTCCTTATAAGGTTCTTATAAAGAAGTTTCTTATAAGGAAAGCAGGAGGTAGGAGAGTCAGGTTAGAGAAGACATGACAATGAAAGCAGAGATCTGAGTGACATGGGGCCACAAGCCAAGAAATCCGGATGAATTCTAGACATTGGAAAGTGCAGGAAACTGACTCTCCCCTAGAGTTTCCAGAAAAAAACACATCCCAGCTGATATTTTAATTTTAGCTTAGTGTGGCCCATTTTGGACTTCTCTCTTCTGGAACTATGAGAATAAACTTCTGTTGTTTTAAGCCACGAAGTTTGTAATAATTTATTATAACAGCAATAGGAAACTAAACAATCTCTTCAGGTAATACTTCTTTTGAGACAGAGCCTCTCTCTGTCGCCCAGGCTAGAGTGCAGTGACAGGATCTTGGCTCACTGCAAGCTCCACCTCCTGGATTCAAGCAATTCTGCCGCCTTAGCCTGCCGAGTAACTGGGACTATAGGTGCCCGCCACCACATCCGGCTAATTTTTGTATTTTAATAGAGACGGAGTTTCACTGTGTTAGCTAGGATATTCTCAATCTCCTGACCTCGTGATCCTCCTGCCGCAGTAACACTTCTTGTAAATTAATACCTCAGTAAAATTTTACACTATCATATTATGACTAGGAACTTGCCCCTTAATTGCAACCAGGAAGAAATCAAAACTAATAATTTAATCTTCTTGATTTATTGTTTTATACTGTTTTTCTTTTGTTACTTTTCACTTCTTCAAATTTTTGTTTCACTAATCATATATAAGGAATGAGTTTTCCAAATTCTTAGTCAATATCCGTCTAGACTTCTGATTCCTTCTGAGTAATTTTACAAAAAGAGAGGATGATCATTTCATTATTGCATGACATATTAGCGAATTATTTGTGCTCACAGAACCTCACTATCAGCAGAGGCCAATATGTCATAGGATGCTAAAAGCCTTATTGCTGGGTTCTCTCTCTGGTGAGAATTATTATTTTCAATAAATATTGTGACTATAAATAAATATTGGCTTATTTTAACTGCTCAGACTAGTTTCTTTATGGATCATATTACATTTTGTCTTTGTATAAATTAATCTTGTCAAGTAGAAATAATCTTGGTCATACATGTCTAAGGATACTAATACAATGCTATTCCTATAAATTTTTCCCATACCCCTTTTGTTTCTGACATGAGTTGTAGGTACCAAGAATGCTCATGCAATTTTCTGGCTTCAAAGACAGGCACCTTGTCTGAGGTCGACGTCTGACTAAATGTAAAAAGCCACTCAATCTACAGTTTAAAGGTTCTCTAGGATAGTTCCGGGAGGGGAGAGCCTTATTGGCCTTATCCTGTTCCCATAACAGGTATGTGCAACTGCACCCAGCTCTAGAGATGAAGAGTGGGTGAAAGGGAATTTGAGGATTTCTAAATGTATTTTCCAAATTGTTTGGCAGAAACACTGTGTTACATTATATTTGTATCAATGGTGTGCTAGAAAGTTTCTGCCCATTTTAAAACTCTTATCTGATGGGGAAAAACATATTGTTTCAATTTGTGCTTCTTAGTTAATAAAGTTGGATATTACTTACCAAAAAAGAAGTATTCCAATATTTACTGCAAAAATAAATGGTACATTTAAAAATAACTAAAAGAGTATAGTTGGATTGTTTGTAACACAAAGGATAAATGCTTGAGGGGGTAGATGCCCAATTTACCGTGATGTGGTTATTACTCATTGCATGCTTGTACCAAAATATCTCATGGACCCCATACATATGGATACCTACTAGGTACTCATAAAAATTAAACATAAAGTTAAATAAATAAAAGATAATAAATAAGTGGTTATTCATTAGACCTTGGAGCTAATCTCTGTATGCCTGGGTTCATATTCTATTTGTCATGAATTGAGAAAGAACATTTGTAAATTTTTTTCAAAGAATCTAAAGAAGGATTAGCAAGGGGACATTCAACATCACTGATAATTATACATATGAATACTTTCCAAATAGTTAAAAAGCTCAAGTTCTTTCCTTACTCAGTCACTATGAAACAGTACTTGATTTCCTCTCAAAAACATTTTGTTGAAAATAAAAGGCAGTGTTTATTAGCCCATAAACTGTGTATATCCTTCAAGCATTTAGTGAAAAACCCTGTGTTAAATTATCATATCTGCTTCATGCTGTTTACCTTCACTTGTCTTCTGTACTTTTATGAGATCACTGACTACTCTAAATCAAAGCATTTAAATAGTCTTACAAATATCTACTTGCCTACTTATCTGAAATTCATTATTATTTATGTTGAGAGAATAAGGAAGCCTCTGGTTTCATTGACATTATGATTTATAATGCCTTGAGGAATGAAAAAATTACAATAATTTAAAGTTATTACTGATTGTCATTTTTAAAATGCAGACTTCAACATTTTTGTAGGTAATATCTCCTCTTTTTTCTAGCAACAGTCTTTGGAAACTTTAAATGAATGAGTAAAAGAAAATTGGCTGTCTACTCACTGCCAATCTTCCAATTTTCCCGTTCCCATATTGACAGGATTACATTTTATAATTTTCAATAAACCACCAAAGCATAGGACTCATGATATTAATCTTAGTTATATGATCAAGACAATGAACGCTTGAGTATCAGGTCTATCTAATATAAATAATTCACACTAGAAGAATAAACTTTCAAAGTTTATTTAAAAGTGCATGGCAAATCAAATTATACTTGTTACTTAGTGCTATCAAAGAGATAACAATGATAAGATCAAAATTGAAGCAAGTATTGCAAGCCCAATCTTGCTTACATCTCGACATCCCAATTTGTGATTTTCGTCACTATGTTAAAAAAATGGAAAATTATAATTCTGAAAGAGGTTTTCTCTAAATTGGATATAACACTAATCCATGAAGTAGTGTACTTCAAAGCATAAAAACATCTTCTAAGTATGTAATCCGTGATGCGCATTACTTACTAATTTACATAAGATGTTTAAATGCACATAGGTGATTAAGAAAATTGTTTATTAGGATAATTTGAATTAAACACCTCCCTCAATTAACTAGCTATATCAGAAAACATGTTCTCTGTCCTCATTCACTCGAACTATCAACATTTAAATTTTAATTTTTAAATAAGAGCATAGCTTAAATAATTTGATTAGCTGTTAGTATAAATTTCTCACTCCAAATTTTATGTATGAAATATCTTTTAAAAACTCATTATATACATGTAACTTTTATCTTGGCATGGTTTCTTTATACATTTTTAGCTACAGATTAAGTATAGTCAAATATATAACTGTATGCATATATTATCCTAGAAAATTTAAAGTAACTATAGAACTTTTTAATATACAATGTATTTACACAATCTTTGCCACCTTTCTCTTAGTTGTACAATTTAAAAAATAAGCAGGTCAGAAACTAAGCATATGCCTATAGTTCCAGCTACTTGGGAGGCTGAGATGAAGCTCATATGAGCTCAGGAGTTAGAGACCAAACTGGACAACACAGTGAGATCCAGTCTTAAAAAATATTGAAAAGCAAATAAGCATGCAATTAATGAAACATTTTGTTAGCATTCAGACAAATGGAAATATATAATTTTAATAGGACATGTCCTTTTCTGGAGGGGACATATGTCAGCAATCAAATGATAGTATTAGCAATACAAAAAGAACTAATCAAGAAAAAATATTGACATGATGAATTTTTTTAAAATTACAATCTTCTGCTCTAAAAAAGCTGTTATGGGACCAAAGACAAATATAAGACTAGAAAACAAATATGTGAAAAACACATATCTAATAATGAGCTTGTACCCAATATATACAAAGAACTCTTGAAACTCAAAAATAAGATTAAAAATAACTCAAGTGTTGGGCAAAAGACATGAACAGATACCTCATGAAAGAAGATACGCAGATTGCAAATAAGCATATGATAAGATGATTAACATCATTCGGCACTGGGAAATTGCAGATTAAAACATCAGTGAGAGAGCACTGCACACCTAGTAAAATGACTAATACTTCAAAATCTAACAATACCAAATGCTTGAAATTATATGGTACAATAGAAATTATAATTCACTGATAGTGAAAATGCAAAATGGGACAGCCATTTTGGAAGACGATTTGGCAATTCCTCACAAATCTAAAACTTGTTTTACCATATAACCCAGCAATCACACTCCTAGGCAGTAATATGAAAATTCAAGCCCATGCAAAAGCCTACACACAAAGATTCATATCAGTTTTATTCATAATCGTCACAATTGAAGCAATCAAGAATTTCTTCAGTAGGTGAATGTATTAAAAAGCTGGTACATCCATATAATGGAATATTATTTAATAAAAAGACAAGAGCTTTTGAGCCATGAAAGGACTTAGAGAAAACTTAAATGCACATTTCTGAATGAGAGAAGCCAGTTTGAAAAGATTATATACACTGTGTAATTCCAATTATTTGACATTCTGGAAAACAAAACTATAGAGATAATTCAATATTCAGAGATTGATGAAAAACAGGGCATTTTTAACAGTGGTAAATTATTCTGTATGATGCTGCAGTAGTGGATACATGATACTACACATTTGTCAATCTTGTAATATTTCACTGGACAAAGACTGAAACAATGTATGCAAATTTTAAAAAAAGTCATTTAGGAGAAAAGATCTAAAATGGAATGCAAAGTGTAACAAAAGAATCTGTATTACAAACATGAAACGGCATTGCTGAAAATAGGACAGTAAACCTGCTGACATTAGGAAGTTTAGAAATGAATAGCTTCTGTAAGTCTAGAGGCAAAAGGTATTGAACATAATACATTGCATTACTAATAAGGCTGTTTCTTACAAGTTGTGGTTTAGAATGAGGATACTGCTACACATGCATAGTAAAGTTCAAAAATTAAGTAAATATATTGTAAATGGTGGGAGCCAGGTTTCTCACCACTGCGGTGGGAATTTACAAATTATCCAAGGGAGTAGTATAGAGTGATCAATTTGGTTAATGGATTAGAGCTAAAGACATTAATGTGAAGTAATGTTTACCTTAACACAGATAATAGTTGTGTGTTGAATAAAAGGAACCAGGATTTTCTGGAAGAATGTCTCAGTGTCATTCTAGAAATGTACAAACTGAGCCTGGAGTGTCATATAGCCAGCAAGTAAATATGTATGCACTAAAACACATTGATAGGGTATGCCAAAAAAAACACAGGAGCAAACTGAAAAAGCTTTCAATGGCCAAAGCTGACAGAATTGGAGCAAGGAAGCAAATAAGTAGAACTATACAATAATCTTCAGTATACAATAAACATTCATATGTCTATATTGATATAAATAAATAAATAAAAGTGAGATGTGGTTTAATTGATATAAATGAATTATAAATAAAAGTGAGAAGGAAGATTCACTTTTTTTCTTTTTTTACCAGTTCTGTATCTTTCATGGAGAAGAATTACAAAGAACTTATATAAATACTCTGCCCTCAGGAGGGGAGTTTAACTCTTTATTTCCTAAGAGTGGGCTATGCATGGTGTGACTTCCTTCAAAAGATGGAGGTATGAAAAGAGGCCATGGGAAAGAAAAGTAACCTTATGGTGAAAAAAACCTGAGGAAGGATTCTTCCTCAAACACATCATTAAGGTCAACATCAACAGCACTAAGAATGATAAATTATATTGGTGATACCCTTGATATGATGTAATAAATATGTCGAATATGTCAATTTATCTCTGTGGTTTTTCCCTCTTAAATCCATAACCACAGTATAATTATGAGAAAAAACATTAGGCAAATTTCAATGAAGGAGTATGCTACAAAATACCTGGCCAATATTCCTCAAAACCATCAAGGTCATATAAAACAAAGAAAGTTGGAGAAACTTTCACAGTCAGGAGGAGCCTAGATAGACATCATGACTAAATGTAATGTGGTATTTTGGGTGGGATCCTGAAACACATAAAGGACATTAGGTAAAAAACAGGAAAATATGAATTAATTGTCAATGATAATTAATAACAATATATTATATTTGTTCATTAACTGTAACAAGTATACCAGGTAAGATGGAACACATACATGTATTATTGTACTTACCACATCCTCTTTGTAGGAAAAAGTCCTCCATAAAATGTTCTTCCCTTCTATATAAAGTTTTATTTAACTTTGGATCTCTATCTATTTTCTGTCTCCCAAATTATTTTTATCTTATGTATTTACCTTTTTAGTCCCCCTTGCTTTGAGTATGGTTTTTCATCTCTGTCTGATATCAGGGACTTCAAAACCAAGAGTTTTTATATATATATACCTGTGACTGCTGCACTCAGAATCCGATTTTCATCTAGCTTCTGCTATACGATTCTGTTTTTCTCCAAGGCCACAACAAAAGGACAGAGCCACTCTATCTCCTGAACATCGTATCATCCAGGAAGATCAAAGCAAGGGACAGAAAGTATTTCACTTCTCCAGAAGGAAAATTTGAACACCTTTGCCATTAGCCAAATTTATTTAGACCCAGAGTGATATAAGTCATAGGGCTTTACTGTCTTCAAATATCTGGAAAGTTGTTGCCATGACTTAATCACCAAACAAGAATAGGATAAATAAGGTAGTGCTCCTTGGAGGTTTAGTATAGAGAATACTTTTTATTTTGTAATAATTGATATATTTTCCCCCAAACAATGGTCTTTCTTACAAGGAATCATGTCCCTGTTCCTAGACATATTATTAATGATACAGTAGAATCATATGTAAAAAAAAAAATTAAGAAAAAGATTTTGAGCAGATTGAACAAATTCACCAGGTCAATAATCATCAAACTATATTCTGGGGAACCTCAGAGTCCTGTTGTGGGGGATGAAGCCAAGCTTGCTTCTTTCTCTTGGATCAGAGCTGCTGTACTTTCTGTTTTATTATTGGGGTTCCATATACAATATTATCTGAAAATAAAAGTTTCATTGACAAAGTAAAGTTATGACTCACTGGGCTTGGTGACTTTTAAATGCCCTTCCATCCCAACAATTGTGTGGTACAACTTTAAGTGTCCATGATTCAATGCACCATATAAAATATAAGAAAAAAAATAAAAGGTAGAATAGCCATTGTTTCCAATGATCATTAATAGCTGTTAAGTTTATAACTATAATTAAATGAAAATGGTTAATAAAGTTTTGAGACAGTATGGCAAATGCACTATTCAGGATAAAGGAAGCTTTGGCTAACGTGTGCCTATGTGTCTGGAGATAAATGAAGATTAGCAAGAGATTACTAAATTCATAAAGTACAAAAAAGATTTCCCAAATACATATTTATGTGCAATTATTACATAGAAACTCAACATTTTACTTACGATTTATTTCATAAATATTCAGATCTGTTACAGTTCAATTGTTTAAAAGGTGTTTGTTTTCAAAGAAACCATAACAATATTTATGGTAAATCAATTTTCTTATAAACAGAAATGCTTTACAGAGCATTACACATTTTTTAACAGCAAGATCTGGATCCCCTTTAAAGTCTGAAGTATTAAAAACTATGCTTTCATTTTGGTATATTTGATGAATAGAAATTTCCATATGAAAAGCCATGCCAGTGAATTTCAACATGAGTAAAATTCTCAATTCCATAAAATGGAAACATCGAATACTTAAGCATATTTGTTATAAGGAAAAAATAAGCCAATAATTTGACTCAGCATTTATTGAGTAGAGATAATATAGATCAAGTATGTAAGCCAGTTTATCTTTTTCTTTTTGCCATTGGTAATATGAGATATTCTCAATTGCATTTCAGCTTCTGTGTATTACAGAACTTATACCACTCTGTGACTTCAGATAACTAAGAATCATATTATGATAATTTCTGTGTTCTTTTACCATTTTTTTTCCTGTGGTGAGAACACTTAAGATCTACTATCTCAGCAAATTTCAAGTGTATGTTAAAATATTAATATAGTCTCTACACTGTAGATTAGATCTCCAGAACTTATTCGTTCTATATAACCAAAACTTTATACCCTTAGACTAACATCTCCCCATTTCCCTCACCCCAGCTAGTAGAACTACCATTCTACCTCTGCTTCTATGAATCTGACTTTTTTTAGGTTTTGCATATAAGGAAAATTGTGCAGTATTTTTCTTTCTGTTCCTGGCTTATTTCTCTTAGCGTAATGTTCTCCAGGTTTATCCATGTTGTCACAGATGGCAGAAGTATTTTAAAAGTGGAATATTATTTCATTTTACACACATATACCTGCCATGTTTTTCTATCCATTCATCCACTGACAGACGCTTAGGTTGTTTCCATGTCTTGGCTATTGTGAAGAATGCTACAATGAATATGAGAGTGCAGATATCTCTTCAAGATAATGATTCCATTTCCTTTGAAAAATAAAATATGTTTTGTTTTTGATAACAGCCATCCTAACGTGTATAAGGTTATATCTCATTGTTTTTTATTGTATTTATTTATTTATTTTTCTGAGACAGGATCTCACTCTGTTACCCAGTCTAGAGTGCAGTGGCACAATCATGACTCACTGCAGCCTCGACTTTCTAGGTTCAGGTGATTCTCTCACCTCCGCCTCCCAAGACTACACCAAAAAGGCCAACTAATTTTTTTCTTGTAGAGACGGGGTTTTTGCCATGTTCCCCAAGCTGGTTTCAAATTCCTGGGCTCAAGAAATATAGCCACCTTGGCCTCTATAATGCTGGGGTTACAGGTGTGAACCACCACATTCAACCTATTGCATATATTTAAGGTGTGCAACATGATTTTTTTTAAATTTTAGCTTCAGGGGATACACGCTCTGAATGTAGACATCCCCAAGGCACATAGTCATGGGTATATGGCGTGATGCTGAGGTTTGGGCTTCTATTGTTCCAATCACCCAATTAATGACCATGGTACTCAGTGCATAGTTTTTCAACCCTTGGCTCCCTCCTTCACCCCATTTGGAGTTCCCAGTGTCTATTGTTCCAATCTTTGTACCTGCATATGCTCACTTATAAGTGAGAACATGCGGTTTTTGATTTTCAGTTTCTACATTAATTAACAGAGTAATGACCTTCAGCTTCATACATGTTGCTGAGAAGGACATAATCTCATTCTTTTATATGGCTTCATAGTATTCCATGGTATATATGTACCACATTTTATTTTGGGAGATGGAGACTTTTAATTTTCTTAAATTTCAACTTTTATTTTAGATACAGGCAATACATGTGCCGATTGGGAGTAGCGCATGATTCAACGGTTTAGAATATGGATCCCATCATCCTGGTGGTGAACATGGTACCCAATAGGTAGTTTCAGAACCTGCCCCCACCTCCGTCCACCCTCTAGTAGTCCACAGTGTCTACTGTTCCTATATTTATGTCCATGTGTGCTAAATGTTTAGCTTTCACTTATAAGTGAGAACATATGGTATTTGGTTTTCTGTGCCTACATACATTTGTTTAGCATTGTGGCCTCCAGCTCCAACTATGTTGATGCAAACGACATGATTTCAATCTTTTTATGACTGCATATTATTCCATTGTGTATATGTACCAAATTTTCTTTATCTAGTCTACCACTGATGGGCACTTCGGTTGATTCTATGTTTTTGCTATTGTGAATAGTACATCAGTGAACATGGAAGTACATGCGACTTTTTGGTCAACTGATTTATTTCATTTTGAATATAAATCCAATAATGGGATTGCTGGATCAAATGGTAGTCTAAGTTCTGAAAAAATATTCAAACTGCTTTCGACACTGGCTGGACTAATTTACATTCCTACCAACAGCATATTAGTATTCTCTTTTCTCCCCAGCATTATTAGCATCTGTTGTTTTTTGACTTTTTAATAATAGGCATTCTGACTTGTGTGGGATGGTATCTTATCATGCCTTTGATTTGCATTTTTCTAATTAATGATGCTGAGTATTTAAAAACTATGTTTCTTGGCAACTTGTATGTTTTCTTTTGAGAAGTGTCTATTTATGTCTTTGCCAATTTTTTAAAAGAGTTATTTGTTTTCCACTTGTTGATTTCTTTAAATTCTCTATAGATTTTGGGTATTAGACCCTCACTGGATACATAATTTGCAAATATTTTCTTCCATAGGTTGTCTGTTTACTTTGTTGATAGTTTATTTTGCTGTGCAGAAGCTCTTTAGTTTAATTAGGTCTCATTTGTAAATTTCTGATTTATTGCAATTGCTTTTGGGTACTTAGTCAAAAGTTTCTGCCAAGGCCGATGTCAAGAAGGGGATTTTTTAGGTCGTCTTCCAGTATTTTTACAGTTTTAGTCTCACATTTAAATTTTTTGAGTTAAATTTTGTATATGGTAAAAGGTAAGTGTCCAGCTTCATTATTCTGTATATGGCTAGCCAGTTATTCCAGCACCATTTTTTGAATGGGAAGTTCTTTTCCTCATTGCTTGTTTTTGTCAGTCTTGTTGTCCGATAGCTGAAAACATTGTCAAATGGTCGACATAATGTCAAATGGTTGTCATTATGTAGCTGTATTTCTGAGTTTTCTGTTGTTTTTTTTTCAACCAGTTCCAAACTGTTTTGTTTACTGTGGCTTTATGGTATAGCTTGAAGTTAAGCAGTGTGATGCTTCCAGCATTGTTCTTTTGCTTATGATTGCTTTGGCTAATTGGGCTCTTTTTTGGTTCCATATGAATTTTAGAATAGTTTTCTCTAATTCTTTGAAGTGTGATGTTGGTAGTTTTGTAGGAATAGCATTGAATCTGTAAACTGCTTTGGGCAGTATGGCCATTTTATTTTATTTATAGAATAAAATAATATCAATAGGCAGGTTTTCAAGTGTACATCTATTGGATTATTTTAGATAAACATGATTCATGAAAGAGCCATGAAGATGGTCTGAATTGCAGCAAGCAGACTATATTCCTGGATTGGAGGAATTAATATTGTTAAGAAGTCTATACTAACAAAAAAGATTTACAGATTAAATGCAATTGTCATCAAAATTCCCATGACATTTTTTACAGAAATAGAAAAACCTATTCTAAAATTGGTATGGAGCCACAAAAATCCCCAAATAACCAACACAATCTTGACGAAAAAAAAAGAGCCAGGTTGGAGACATCACACTTCTTGATTTCAAATTATGTTATAAAACTATAGTAACAAAAGATATAAGGCCCCCTCAGGTAACTTTTTGTCTTAAAAAATACTCCTATAACGTGAAAAAATGTCTTACTGTTATAGTTAATTACCATGAGTTATCTATCCGAGCAATTTAACTTTTGCTTAATTTATTGCTAGTCTTTTTTATAATTAATTGTGCTGGAAGATGTGATCACAAAAAAAATAATTATATTTGACATTTTGATATCTAGTAATACATCCGTTTAGCACTTACTGTGTATATTTGAGTCAATCACTTAATCTCTAAACAAAACTTGTTCATTTGTAAAAAAAGCACAATAATAGTTTCAGATTCATGCAGCTCTTGGAAAATTATAGAGACATAATACAAGTAAGATAGTGACCACTGAATCTGGCACAAGGTGTGTACTAAATAAATGATGCACCTAGTCTTGTCTTATTTTGTATTACATCATGGATAAAATACATACAACCATCATAAACCTCAAGCACTCATAACTTTCATGGAAAAATTTATTTATTTTTTATTTTTATTTTTTGAGATGGAGTTTCACTCTGTTACCAAGGCTGGAGAGCAGTAGTGCAATCTTAGCTCACTGCAACCTCCAATGCCTGGGTTCTAGCAATTCTGCTGCCTCAGCCTCCCAAGTAGCTGGGATTACAGGTATGCAGTGCCACAGTGGGCTAATTTTTTTTGTATTTAGTAGAGACAGGGTTTCACCATGTTGGTCAGGCTTGTCTCAAATTCTTGATTTCAAATGATCCACCCACCTTGGCCTCCCAAAGTGCTGGGATTACAGATGTGAACCACCATGCCCAGCCTGGAAAATATTATTAACAGTATTTACTTAGTTGTTATTAGAGACATTATTAAATTTAAGATAATATTTTAATATATACAAATGCCAATAAATACTCTGTATAACATGATTACCTTTTTAAAAGACAATATATTCTAAATAACTTTACAGTGATATAAGTAACACATAAAAGCAAATGTAAATGGTATTTGTATAACTATAACTCAGTCTTAATATTCATAATGGTCAGAATTATTCTACATAAATGTAGCTTTATGAATGCAGTTATTTAGATTTGTTTTGCAAATGAGCACTTTTACATAGTGATTTCAAATGTTCATATAATGCAGAAAAGGAACACATCATTCTCTAAGAATTTTAAATAAATATTATTCACTTACAGGGTTAATTCATTGCCAAGATATAAACAAAAAATACATGTGATTATCTAATGAAATATAAATGTTATAATTATATATCAAGGATTCTGTGGGAACTCCCAGCAAAGTAGACTATACATCTATACCCCATTAACTTTGGTCTTGGTCACACCACTTGCTTTAACCAAGGAAACCCACACAGACCTGAAATGGTGCCAAGCCAGGCAGGAATTTTGAAAGGTGTTACATGCTTCATTTGCCCTCTTGCATTCTGCTATATGCTACAAAAAGAGTATGCCCCCAATGACTGCTATTTATTTCACCTTTGTTTTAGAATCAGAGATACATAGAACAATCCTGAATCCAAACTTAGGATACTGCACCCCAGCCACAAATTGATTATCCAATTAATGGCAAAAAAAAAATTCTCACAGCAAAACGACTAACAGAGATATGGATTTCATTTTACTTTTTCTTCATAGAGGGAGCCATTTTCTATCAGGATGACATGGGTAAGCATAATAAATTAAAAAGTATAAAAATAGATATAAGTAGATACCTATATAAAAAAATAGAAACTACTCTATTCACATTAAGGACTAGTTTTTTACAAGTCAAATTTATCATGAACATTTTAAGAGAAACTTGAGTTTACTTGCACCGCTAAAACACACTGCTGCACTTCTTTAACAAAGAGCATACTTTAAGGACATCAAATACATGTGCTGTTCTCACAATTTGTACAATTAGATAGTAGAGGTTATAACAACTGTTACATGTGCTTTAAAAGTTGATCTACGAACACCAGTTAGACCTACTAACCAACAAATTCAAGGATCTTTATCTGATAAATGACTTCTTTAATTATGGAAACTGTATGCAGTTATTTTTCTTGGATATTCTCCTAAAACTTCCAGCAGGATAGGTGGTCAAACCTTGCTTGATGACTACAGTTTTGACATATTGACATGCCTTTATTCACTACCTAGCTTCTTGGTTATTTGAGTCATTTAATATATTCAGTGATTTCAGCTCCTCTATTTAAAAGTCTTAAAAACATATATTAGTACTGGAGCAGTCTATTGAGGGAAGGAACATACCTGTGTAACAAACCTGTACATTCTACACATGTACCCCAGAACTTAAAGTATAATAATAAAAAAAAAACTCCAAAGACAATTTTCCCCTTCTCTTCATTTTTGGTAGTTCTTTTTTATTCCAGTTCTCTACCTATCTTATCTTCTAAAATTATTTCTATTTTCTAACTATTTAAGTCACGAAGAGCTCTGAAAATTAGGCTAAAGACATTACTGCTTATGTAAGAGATAGCATAAATTGAAAGACATAGTATATCTGAATGAAAATTATCGATTTACTGTCATGTTAAAATATACTACACAGTGAGCCAAAGGAAATTAATAAATATCTAATGTATCTTCTATCATATTTGCCTGATTTTATTTTCATAAAGATTATTATGGATCATTATCCATGGATCATTATCCATGAAGGTAGATACTTCCTATAATATGATAATGATCATGTTATGATAGCATTCTGTGGGTCTACCTTCCAGAATAGTATCATAACATGATAATTATCATTTAATAGAAAGTATCTACCTTCTTTCTTAATAGAAAAGATATACTTTCTTAATAGAAACTATAACATGATAATTATCTAATAGAAAGTATGTTCTAGGACATTGCACTAAATATAGATGTTAGGATCAGCTACATTATTTTGTGCTAACAAACAATGGATTATCAGTGACTTAGTACTATAAAAATTTGTTTCTCATTTGTGAAAAATCAGTGCAGCCAGGTAGGGGTTTCCCTTCACCTTCTAATGGCTGCTTTCCATGGTTTCTAGGATTGCCAAGTCAGAGAAAGAGATAGATGGAAGAGAAAAAGAAACATACTGACTTATAAATGTGTCTGACTAGAGGAAACACATCATTTTAACTCACATTCAGATTCCAGAACAGTCATATGGTCCTTCACTAACTTTGATTTTGATTTCTGAATACTGTCATACCGTCAGCCCAGAAAGTGAAAATCATCAGTTGAAGAATTAGAATATCTTCACTAAATGATAAAATATGCTATTTAAATATATTTGCATTTCTAATAATTTATTCTCATGATTACTAGTTGGATGTAATCCCAGACCTCTTCCAAACTAGGGCTGCAATTTTGTGCCGCTCATGATATTTATAATCATAGGATGGTTGGGAGATTATTAAAATATACTTCTAGAAACAGATTAGTTAATTGTTCTAATTATTCCATAGCTCTATAGTGGGTAAGTCTATGCAAACTTGCCCCTAAACTCCAAGGAATCTGAGGCCAAAGAAAGGGGCTGACAAACCCAGTTTCTTTGAAAGTAGCATTTAGTAGGGACTTACAAAAGAGCATCTGTTTCTTTGGTAGCAGTGAGACAAGTTGGTGGATCCCCATGCCATTATCCTGCAGACCATAGGAGAGGGGTAGTTCAGAAGGGATGTGCAGGAAAATTGAAGTACAATAACATCAAGGTTGTTAATCTAGGGGCAGGATTTATGGTAAATACCTGCTCTTACACACGGAACAATAGATGGATTGAAATCTTAGGGATCTTCCAGGAACAGGGGTTAATCAGAAGCCATCATGGCAGATTAGCTTCCAAAATAGAGTGGCTTTGGTCTCCATAGCCATCTTTATATAGCTTGAGAGCATTTATCCCCACTATCATATTTGCTCTCAGACAAAAATTTTGAGAAACTCTCTGCCCTGCTGGAGAGATGCCATTTTCAGGGTTGGGTAGGTCATGATGTTCACAGGTGCACTAGCTTTACCCATATAATGGAAATAGGAATAAGTGTGAAGATTATCGCAGATATTATGAGGCTAATTGAAAGATGTAACATGAAAGATCATGTAAAGATGAAAATTTAGAAAGGAAAATAAGAACACAGGTATAAGCAAACAGAGGCAAAAATGAACAGTGATAGCCAGAGGAAAAGGTCAGCAAGATGAACTGAGCTGCAAAAGAGCTGAGAAACTTTCACCATCTCTAACGACATAGCAGCTTGACAAAGCCTTTTCAGGCTTTCTCTTTTTTTATTTCTTCCTGTCTTTGGTCTTGTTCTGTTTTGTTTTGTTTTTGTTTTTCTCTCTTTCTTCTCTCATGTTAGTCTTACTAGCAACTATACAGAAATATAATTTTAAAATTATCTTTCTTTAAAACAAATTTTGAAAGATGAGCTTAGTCATCAAATTTAGAACTATATAGATTAATATTTACTAAGAGCTTTAAAAAGCCAAACAATTAAAGAATTTCAAGTTATCTCCCTATTTATTTCCCTCTCATTTTTTAACCCTGACCTCCTTTCCTTCAGATCCTCTCCCTTTCTCACCTCCATAAGAACAATTGAATGAATGTCAATGAGACCCTTTACTTACTGTGAGGGAGGAGACAACAAAATCAGGCCTTTAATCTGAGCCCCCAAAAAAATAAAAGTTGGCTTCTGGCAGGCATGTGCCGCACTGCTGCATCCTGAATGCTGACATACTTCATCTCTCTATTTTTAGTGACAACATCCAAACTAATTTTAGCAATTGATAAAAAAAAAATGACTTCCCACAACATTACCATTAGAGCACTTTATGGTACCATAAAAGAGACACTAATTACTGTAGGAAGTCAGGGACAGCTTTATATTATTCCCTCTAAATGAGGTAAGCTGTTGTAAACTCTAGAGTTAGTACTATTCTCCTCATAAGTTTTTTTTTTTAGATTTAAATACAGATTATTTTCAAGATCGTTTTACAAAGCCTGTGTTTGAAGAATCACGAATGACAAAGTTACACTACAAATATTTCCTAAAAATCGATAGAAGGAATTTAAGTTCCAAAACAAAAATGTTCACTTGTGTTAAATAATCACGAGAAAGAGTTTCATATTCAAGCCTCCAATTTGCTACTTGATTCCTTATTAAAAACAAATGAAGCTTAGCAAAATATGGAAGGGATTAAACAAGGCAACTTCCAGTAGAATATTTCAAAAGGTGTTTTCATACTGCAGGCACTGAACCTGGATAGGAGAGGGTTTTATTTTATTGAATAAAATTATATTTAAATGTTCTAAAATGCACTTTTGACATACTAATAATAGTTAAATTCTGTAAGGTCCTTCATATCATAAAACTTTCAATAAAATCAAAAGGAAAACAAGTCAGCACTGTACACATTACAGAGTCATTAACTGTAATACTGGCTAAAACCAAGATATGTTCAATCATGGGCTCAATACAATCACACTTTGAATACAGTCTGTTGTTTCTTCTAGTATTTAATCCTATTTTAAGCAATTTCAGATCAATATTTCTATTTTATAACCAAGCTACAATTTGTCAAGTTACATTATACTTTACCACAGACTGTGCTGAGCTTAGTCATTAAATAGTCACTTAAAATCATATAATTAGTAATGATTAACAGAGGACATAGATCCACAATTTTATCACTCAAAATGCAGCCGCAAAACAGAAAAAAAAAATAAGTAAAATAAAAGAGGCTCAGCATAAAAATTTAACTGTTAGCCTGTTTGCTAGCTATAACAGTATTTTAAGGCATAGTCTTTATAAAAGTATCTTAAAAAGAGATAAAGTACAGAAAAAAAACACTGCTATGTGTCATCAGAAATATTCTACATGTTACTCCAAAAGAATTCTAGTGTTCCTTAAGAAAGTAAAATAGTGAAAAATAAGAACTTTCACGCATTCATTAAATGTCAACTATGTTCCAGGCACTATGCTATTTGCTTGGAATTCAAACATAAAATGCAGTCTCCTTGCCCTTAAGGAGCATGCTTTGGGAGTAAGCAGGAAAATATACGCACAGTTCTGATTCAATTTAGTAATAATTATTAAGCAAGTACGTAAGAAATGTAGAACAGATTAAATACTTCCAAGCTTAAAGCTTCTACTTGTTTTATCTCATAATGGCTTTTACTATTGCTTTTGAAGATATGAAGATTACTACAAAAATGTAACTTACCTATGAATTATTTTTTCTTTTTGAAGACCCAGAATACATCTTAATCAAGGCAAGATTTTGGGAGAAAACAAAAAGGAGAGTGTGTCTGTGTTCCTGTTCTATGAGATTATATTGCCCTTTTTTTTCTATGTGGCATGAAATTAAATAAATTGAAAGTATTAGCTGGGATGACTCATTGAGCACTGTAGGATGTATAATCTACATAAACTATCTCGAAAAAAATGGTATGTAAAGGTAAAATACAACCTACATGCCCTTAGGACCATACACCTTAGCACCGAGACTTGCCCATGGGCTGTGTCTATTTCAGGTAAAGATTCCAAGTGGATGCATGAAAACCCTGAGTATTAGGTCCCCAGTTACTGGGCATACCCTCAGAAGCATGTCCCTATGAAAGATCTACAAAATGAGGCCAAGCTTTCTAAAGAATTAATTCACAGTCAGCTCAAAGGGTTCACAACTTCACTAATTGGGTTCAGAATGCCCTTGGAGGATGTATCTGTTCATTTCACACTTCCCTTTTGGAAAGAATGCAAAAAGAGCCTATAAGGCTGTAAAAGAAGTCATCTTCCTTGGTAAATGCAGCTCAGAAGCCAATACCATGACACTAGCTTTTGAAAAAAGAAAAGCTATATTGCTACTTTTCTGGCAAAGAGACAGGAGAAAAGGCTAAAATCTGTCTGCCCTATCTAGAGTTTGGATCAGGTTTCATAAGCGTAAGATACTGAGATGCGATCTGATTGACCCTGCAAAGAGGTGGTGATATCAGGAGGCATGATCTGACTGGCTTCTGCTATGAGGTGATGCCAGAGCTTGATCTGATGGAATCCTGGATCCTACTAGGGAATGATCCTCCTTCTTAATTCAATCCTTGCTCTTCAGATCCCAACCACTTAGGATCCCCTTGTGGTTGCACACTTGGTTCATCTGAGCATGCTCAGGTTATGTGACCTTCAACCTAGTGGTCCCAGGCAACAAAAGAACAACTCATAACTTTGTTACACAAAAATTGAACCAGATTGGTCTGGGGCAGCTAAAAATTCCTCCTGAGACATTCCACTCCTCATTCTTGAGAGGTTTGGGACAGAGATCTTCTTCTGCATCTAATTCCTGCTGACTGGCAGCATTGAGTCCCTTAAAGTTATAGGAGTGAGACTCTCAGGCTGCTGAATTCAAATAAGTTTTGAGGTCACCCATGGTTGCTTGAAGGGGCTGGAATTGTTCTCATACAAGCTGAAGATGAAACTGTTGGAGCCTGGAGGGCAAGGAGTTTAATATCAATTTAAATATATAAGAAGCAAAAAATAACAGGAGAAAAATGGCTACGAAGGACCCCAGCAAAGGAAGAAACTGGGCAAAGTCAGGTATAACACAGTTGATGGCATTCTAAACCTCAGTTGAACTACTCTTCTGGTTGAAGGCTTTCTGCTTGTTTGAATATTTCCCTTAGATTAACCTCTATTTCTCTGAAAGTAATATTTACTCAAGTGCAACAAGAGGTATTGGTTATTGGTGAATGCATATACCCCTCCTTGTTCTGTTAGTAACAGTCCAAGGCCAATAGATTATGGTACACTACAATGGCTAGTGAAGGAGAAGCTTCCCTAGTATTAGCTGCCAGCGCCTCAAGGGTGACCGTACGGTATGAAAAACACCCCCAAGGAGCAACCAACCCCACAGCAAGTCTAGCACCTGTCAAGATTAGTCCAATGGCCATTTGGGGGCTTTTGGGGGGCTATGACGGTGGCTGTTCACATTATGGAATGTAACTTAATGGGCCTGAGAAGGCTCACAGTGCACTATGCTAAGTATATAATCTCCGTAACATGTTTAGTATTTTCCCTTTTCCTGAACAATTTAGATAAATGAAGCTTATTCTCCCAGTGACATTGCTTTTAAGGGTGAGGTCCACACAATTCCCAGACTGAGAAAGGCCCATTTGAACCACAACAGCCTTGAGAAGGATTTTGGATCTCTATTTTACCACCATAAAGTTAATATCTCCATTCAAAAGATAACCAAAAGCCCATTGCATCTAAGTCTGGGGATGTCAATGACATATCCTACAATGGGACAGATTATTCCCACTACTTATAATACAGAAGGATTTTACTATCTCATTGCCTCACAGAGACCAACGGCAGTAAGAACTAAGAGGGCCAAGCAGAATAAGGGAAAGAAAGAATCCATTTTAAGGTACTATGTAAAGGAATTCAGTACCAACTAAGAACCCAGACAAAGATTAAGAGGGCAAAACCATAAGGATTCCTACAGGGATGACATGGATGGTTAGTATAGCAGGAAAATGGCAAGGGGACTGTATTAGTCTGTCCTCACACTGCTATAAATAACTGCCCAGGATTGACCTGCCTTCTTTGTACAGCATGAGAAAGCCTCTATCCCACTTGCAGGGCATCAGCAAGCACCAGGAGATACTTAAACCCTGCAGGAGCCACAGGGATAACAGTGAAGTCGATTTCCCAGTCCTCCGTGAGCACGGTTCCCCCGAATTGTGCCACCTTGGCCAAAGGAGATATGCGAGGTCCAGTTTAAGCAGTATTTCTCTGATAATAAATGCATTGGTCAGCCACTTTGTCTATGATTTCCTATAATCCTGGAGTCCTTACTGCTAGACTCTTTGCCAGTGTGAGGAATCATGGGCATGCTTTATATCTCAGATTTTGGGGTACCCATTTCCTGCCTCTCTTATTTAAGCCCTACTCCTCTGGGTGGGAACCCTAATGACGTCTGTTTTACATGGCTTCCTGAAACTCCACAGGGGAGTATTTCAGCTTATATTCATGAAGAGGTATTGAAGAAAGTGTGGACATGTGGATGACTTCCTCCAAATAATAAAAGTTGTTGCCCTTTATTATTTCAGTTCCCCCTCTGATGACTCCAGCAATGATCTACAGCAATCTACCTAGGCATTTCCACCACCCACAGCAGTGCCAATATTTCTGTTGCATATTCGATTTCTTTCTTATTGGCATTTAAATAGTCCCCTTTCTTTCCAGATTGTACCATGAGCGTGGACTACATGTCTTTTGAGTGTGTATTAACAGTCAAGGCCTGGTTCTTTCCTAGTGCTAAGGCTTTGGTTAAGGCTATTATCTCAGCCTTTTGGGGTGAGGCCCCTAAGGAGAAGCTCTTGGTCTTAATGGCTTCCGGCAGGGAGATGACTAAATATCCTGTCCTGCCCTTCTTTGGCCTCTTTCCATGCAGCTACTGTCATCTACAAACCATATGTCTTCCAAGCCAGGAAGAAGACATTCTGCAAATCCTTTCTGCTGGAATATTTCGTCTAGGGTGGCAGAGCAGTTGTGGATTATGCTAGGATTAGGGGATCTTGGGTACTGGGAATTGTGGTAGCAGGGTTAAAGGTTTAACATGTATACTTTCAGATGTTGGTATGTCTACCAACAGGGCCTGATACTGTGACTCTGCTGCTTGTCAACTAACGACGCCTTTTGGCCTCCCATACATTTGTCATTTGGTGGGGGGACCTGAAGAGTTGAATCCTGGCCCATTGTGAGCTTCTTGGTTTCTGGATAAGCATACAAGTGGCAGCCACTGCCTTAAGGCAGGACCCAAGTCCCTTGTCAAACCATCAAGTTTTTTAGAGAAGTAGGTCCCCATCATTTTCACACATCCTAGCATTTGAGTCTGTCTGAAAGTTGTTTCTTACTCTTTGGGGATGAAGAGAAAAAAGTGGCTCAGTTAAGCTAGCAGTCCTAGTGCCAGAGCCTCCAATACAGGTTTTGTTAGCTTCCAACAGACCTGATCACATTGGCCATCTCATTCAAAAGGGTTAGTGTTGACGCTCTGAAGTTTCTCATAAAGTGGCTTTGCTATGAGCTTAAAATTTGGGATACAGATGTAGCAGAATCCCACCATGCCCAAGAATATGCACAATTGCTTGCATTTTCCAGGAGAGGCCAAGTAGCAGAGAACCAATTTCTGGTTTTAGGGAAGCCTGACTGCCCCTGAGAGATAACATACCCTAAGTACTGGACCATCTTTAAAATCTGTTTCTTTGACCCCTTATAGCCCCTTTCTGCTAGAAAATTCAGGATTAGAATTTTAATTTTATCAGAATCTTCCTTAATGAGTCTGGCCATGAGAATATTATCTACTTATTGGTAGAGCCATGCCCTGCTCCTATGTGGAAGTCCCACAGATCCCAGCTCAAGATTCCCCCCAAAATAGTTGGGGAGTTCTTGAAACCCTGGAGAAGGACTGTCCCGTAATACTACTGTCCTTAATGCATCTTAGAATCTTTTCATTCAAAGGGAAATAATTTCGGAGAGTCAGTGCTTAGAGGGACACAAAAGAGAGCATATTTGAGATGTAGCATAATAAAAGTTTTTGTCCCCTGAGGGACTGGCTAAAGTGTATAGGAATTGGGCACTGTTGGGTGAATGTCCTGAGCAACACTGTTGAACTGCATAAAGGTCCTGTACAAACCTGTACTCTCCTGATCCTGATTTCTGAACAGGCAAGATAGGAGTGTTGTATGGGAACGACAAGGCCTGATCTGCCCCTAGCGTAAGAAGCCTTCTAACATAAGCTATATTTCTGTAGTGCTTCAGGTTTTAGGGGAAACTGTTTTACCCTTGGTGTTGGGCTGTTTGGTTTTAACAGTATCTTTACAGGTTCTGCTGTGACAGCCCTTCTCACTTTGCCCTGTAACCATACCTCAGGATTCTCTTGTGCTGAAGTATTGTATTAGTCTGGGTTTTCTAGAGGGACAGAACTAATAGAAGATATATACATAGATAAATAGATATAGATGTAGATATATATAAAGGGTATATATATATATATATAAAGGGTATATACATATATATAAAGGATATATATATATATATATAAAGGGTAGTTAATACTCAATAAACTACCCTTTATATATATATGGAGTGTGAGTATACATGCATATATTTGGTATTTGGTGTGTGTGTGTGTGCATATTTGTGTATATATATATAAAAAGGGTAGTTTATATATATGTATGGTGTGTGTGTGTGGCATATATATATATATATATAAATAAATGGTAGTTAATACTCAATAAACTACCCTTTATATATATATATATATATATATATATATATATATATATATATGGTGTGTGTGTGTGTGTATATACATATATATGGTATTTGGTGTGTGTGTGTGTATATATATATATATAAATAAAGGGTAGTTTATATATATGTATGGGGTGTGTGTGTGTGTGGCATATATGTGTGTTTATATATATTTATATAGGGTAGTTTATACTCTATATAATAGACTTTTTATATATATATATATATATATATATATATGGTGTGTGTGTGTGTATATACATATATATATGGTATTTGGTGTGTGTGTGTGTGTGTATATATATATATAAAGGGTAGTTTATATATACG
>CAUYLG010063023.1:0-27232 GCA_963573385.1 Cacajao melanocephalus | reverse complement strand
CAGGGGCAAGCCTGGACGAGCTCCTGTCTTCCCTGAGCACTGCACCTGTCACATGGGCCCACTGGCATCCCCGACGGATGCCCCCACGCTGCCCTCCATGTCTTCATTCTCTGACTCCTCGTGGCTACTAGCTGACTGTTTCAATGTCTTGCTCAAGGACTTGCTGAGGAAAGAGGCTTTTTGCAACCCTTGGGTCTCTAGATATACAAACACAAGCAGCCTAGTAGATTGGTCTGGTTTTCAAGCCAAACAGCCCCCTGACCCAGTCCTGGCTCTGAAAAACCCTAGATGACACAACGCTTCTCGGTCTTAGTTTTGCCATGGATCAAGTGGGAGTCGTAAGGTATCTACCTCACTGAGCCATCGTGAGCGTCCACCGAGACGATCTGGAAGATACTTAACACAGAGGCTGGTACGTGGTAAGAAGATAATGCATCCAGCTCTTGGCATTCAAGATACTACCTAATAACAATGACTGCTTAATAACAATGGCAATGGCCTACATGCAGACGTGCTGTCAGTAGACAAGGAACCGAGGGCAGAGGAAAAGGAATGCTGGTTTCAGTGGTTATAATATTGACATCACCCTGGTGTCATTTAGATAATAGCTTGAGTACTGCCAGCTCTCAGCCACATGCTGGCATGGCGTGGTGCTGGGCATTTGATGCATCTGCTGACATCTACACCACAGTGCAATAGTGGGCCAGGCATGGCAGCTCATGCCTATCATCCCAGCACTTTGGGAGGCTGAGATGTGTGGATCACCTGAGGTCAGAAGTTTGAGACCAGCCTGGCCAAAATGGTGAAGCCCTGTATCTATCTACTAAAATTACAAAATGAGCCGGGCTTGGTGGCAGGCACCTGTAATCCCAGGTTCTCAGGAGGCTGAGGCAGGAGAATCACTTGAACCCGGGAGGCGGAGGTTGCAGTGATCCGAGATCGTGCCATCGCACTCCAGCCTGGGTAACAAGAGTGAAATTCCATTTCAAAAAAAAAGAAAAGAAAAAAAACGGAGACAGAGTATCCCTGTGTCACCCAAGCTAAAGTGGAGTAACAGAATCTCAGCTCACTGCAACCTATGCCTCCCGGGCCCAAGCGACGGTTCCCAACTCAGACTCCAGAGTAGCTGAGACTACAGGTGCACACTACCATGCCCAGCTCATTTTTATGTATTTTTTTTAGAGATTGGGTCTCACTCTGTTGCCCAGGCTGGTCTCCAACTCCTGGGCTCAAGCGATCCTCCCACCTTGGCCTCCTAAAGTGCTGGGATTACATGCGTGAGGCACCATGCCCAGAGTTGATTAAAAAATTTAATGATGAAACTATATATTAGATTTCTGGCTAATAATCAGCAAACTGAACTCATTCACTTTTCCTCTCTCTTTACCCAAACACTGCTGAAAGCAGAATAAAGCACGGAGAGGCAGGGGAGCTATAACCTTGTAAACCACAAGGGAACAGGGGAAGGGAAGGGAGAGATTTCAAAGGAGCTATGTAAGGCACAAAGAAGACGGAATGGTAACCACAGGGCGTGACAAATTCTGTGCCTATTGTGGGTCTACATCAGGAATGAGCCAGACAACAGGCTTCAGACCCTGAGAGCCACATAGAGGGACACTGGGAGTCGCTGATGGCACAGGAGGCCGGGGTCGGGGCTGACAGACAGAGCCCCAACCCTCACCCACAGAGTCCACACACTGCCCCATGCCTGTGTTCCCGAGAGCCTGCAGGCCAGCGCTGGCAGCAATAAGGAAGAAGACACGCCAGGCTCAGCGCAGGGCTGGGGTGACGTGTCCACTGAGGGCAAGCAGGGGGAGCCAGTCTGTGCACAGAACCAAGGGGCCCTCTGCCACCCTCCCCCGCCCTGATGGCAGAGTTCCAGCAGCCGAGCCTACCCCTGACTCCTGCTTTCCAGCACACCTTCCCAGGGCAGCAAGGGACTGCCACTTCGTGTTAAGAGACATTTAATCCTATTCAATTTCCAAGCTACGTGCAATACACTACATTGAGACGAAGTCTCGCTCTGTCACCCAGGTTGGAGTGCAGCGGTGAGATCTCGGCTCACTGCAACCTCCACCTCCCAGGTTCAAGTGATTCTCCTGCCTCAGCCTCCTGAGTCGATTAAACTACAGGCACCTACCACTATGTCTGGCTGATTTTTGTATTTTTAGTAGAGATGAGGTTTCACCGTATTGGCCAGGCTCAAACTCCTGACCTCCAGTGATCTGCCCGCCTCGGCCTTTCAAAGTCCTGGGATTACAGGCGTAAGCCACCAAGCCAGCCATATTTTTTAATTTTTAAAAGAATGCAGAGGTAAACATTTGTGTAATCTCAGGGATGGGGAGGAATTTTCTAAACATGACTCCAAAACTTAAATATTTAAAAAAAAAAAAAACTAAACATTTTGTTAAATGTTTAAAAAAAAAAAACTCTAGGCTCGGCACAGCGGCTCACACCTATAGTCTCAGCACTTTGGGAGGCTGAGGCTAGAGGATCACTTGAGGCCAGGAGTTCAAAACCAGACTGGGCAACACAGTGAGATCCATCTCTACAAAAAATATAATAATAATAATTAGCTGGGCATAGTGGCACACATCTGTAGTCCCAGCTACTTGGCAGGCTGAGGCAGGAGGTTCACTTAAGCCCAGGAGTGTAGCAGTGAGCTACGATCACACCACTGCACTCCAGCCTAGGTGACAGAGTGAGACCCTGTAACTAAAAAAACATTTTTAAAATAAAAAACACTAAGCTAAAAGTAATATTAAAGAAATAAAAGGATAAACAGCAAACATAGAATACATCTTCCCGTGGTATGACGGCTTCTAAGACTCACCAACCTAACAGGGATTTCCCAGGAGAAAACTGCCGCTGCCTCGTTTCTGCTTTCTTATTTGGAAACATATTTTCCAAATATGTTTGGAAAAACTTGTAACATGTAATAAAGGGTGCTTTTCTTTCCACTACAATTCTTACGAAAACATTTTTTAAAAAAACCTCGATCAATAAACAGACATAAAACATCAATGTGCAATTCACAAAAGGAAAAATCAAACAGCCAATAAGTATATGATAACAAAACATATGTGCTCTCTTATCATCCCAGAAATACAAGCTAAAACACCAACACAAAACCATTTTAGCTGTCAAATTTCAAAAAACAGAGGCCGAGGCAGGACGATCACTTGAGCCTGGGAGTTTGCAACCAGCCTGGAAAACACAGAAAGATCCTGTCTCTACAAAAATAAAATATTAGCTGGTGTGGTGGTAGGTACCTGTCGTCCCAGCTACTTGGGAGGCTGAGAAGGGAGGATGGCTTGAGCCCAGGCGTTCAAGCTGCAGTGAGCCATGACCACACCACTGCACTCCAGCCTGTGTGACACAGTGAGACCCTGTCTCTAAAAAAAAAAAAAAAAAAAAAAAATTCAAGAAACGCCCATAGCAGACACTGGTGAGGATGTAGAGAAATGAGCCCTCTTCTCACTGCTGCTGGAGATGAAAATAGGAAAAAGCTTGAAGAAAGGTCTCCAAATTGTGGACCTGATAATTCCTTGTCAAAGAATTCATCCAGCTGGGCACAGTGGCTCACGCCTGTCATCCCAACACTTTGAGAGGCTGAGGCGAGAGGATCATTTGAGGTCGGGAGTTCAAGACCAGCCTGGCCAACGTGGTGAAACCCCGTCTCTACTAAAAAAAATACAACAACTAGCCAGGAGTGGTGGCGGGCACCAGTAATCCCAGCTCCTCAGGAGGCTGAGGCAGGAGAATCACTTGAACCCTGCAGTGGAGTTTACGGTGAGTTGAGACTGCACCACTGCACTCCAGCCTGGGCAACAGACTGTCTCAAAAAAAAAAAAAAAAAGGATTTTTTCTTATAAAAATACTTACAGATGTGCAATATTTTTCAATAGTGAAATCGAAAACAGCACATGCCACACCCATTTATGGACTATGATGAATTCATATAAAATGCTGAAGTGAGAGAATAGGTAATATTAGGTTGGTACAAAAGTAATTACGATTTTTGCCATTGAAAGTAATGGCAAAAACCGCAATTACTTTTGCACCAAGTTAATAACATAGAAACATTCACAGGCTATTAAGTGAAAAAAACAGTTCATACAGGAGTAGACCCTGCAACCCCTTCAGATAATAAAGAGAGAAATAGAGAGTGAAGACACATAACATCCACACAAATGCAGACTGTGGGACAGTTTAGCCTGCAACTGTTATCAATGATTATCTCTGGGGTCAGTGGGATTACGAGTGAATTTAATTTTCTTCTATTTGCTTATTTTTAAAAGTTTAACCACAAATCCTTTATTTATGCATTTAAAAGAATATTTTAGGCCAAGGCAGTGGCTCATGTCTGAAATCCCATCATTTTGAGAGGCCGAGGTGGGAGGATCGCTTGAGGCCAGGAGTTCAAGACTAGCCTGTACAGCATAGTGAGACACCGTTTCTACAAAATATTTAGAAATTAGCTGGGCATAGTGTCATGTGTGTGTAGTCCCAGCTCTTCTGGAGGCGGAGGCCAAAGGATCACTTGAGTCCCGGAGTTCAAGGCTGCAGTGAGCTATGATGGCACCACTGCACTCCAGCCTGGGTGACAGAGCAAGACTCTGCCACTCGAAAGAAAAAGAAACAAATAAAGGAAAGGCAAGGAAAAAGGAAAGAAGGGAGAGAAGGAGGGGGAGAGAGAAAAAAAGAGAAAGAAGAGGAAGGAAGGAAGGAGAGAGAAAAGAAAGAAAGAAAAAAAAGAAAGAGAGAGAGAGAAAGAAAGGGAGGGAAACAGAGAGAAACAAGAAGGAAAAAGGAGAAAATATGTTTCCAAATAAGAAAGCAGAAACGAGGCAGCAGCAGTTTTCTCCTGGGAAATCCCTGTTAGGTTGGTGAGTCTTAGAAGCCGTCATACCACGGGAAGATTTATTCTAAACATTTCTACAATGAAGGCTGAGAGAATCTAACATTGCAGTTTGGTACTACAACTGTTCCCACAACTCTGTTTGCTCCGCCTGGCTGGCCCCCGAGGAGAACTGATGACAGCCAGCATCTGGCAGGATGGGACGGCCAGGCTGCTGGACAGAACTGAGACCGCAAGGTGAACTGGGCAGCTGCCACTCAGAGAAGAACCTGTGTGGTGCCTGGACAGACCTGGTTTAGGAAGTCTCCTCCCCAGACTCAGACAGGAGTGCTAAGCTGGGAGGAAGGAAAGGGTTGAGGTAGGGACCTGAGGAGAGAATTACTGCTAGCCTTTCCAGGAAAAAGGACTCCATGCCTCCCTCCAAGAGACACCAGCAGTGACACCGGCCCCAGAATTGGAGGCTCCAGCCCTGGTAAAGACAGGGAATCCAAAGAACTTCCTTGCCACAGGTGAAAAAGTAAAAACATGCATGCACTGGAAATACAGAAAAAAAGAGGGTCAAACAACCCCATCCTTTCAGAAAAATATTTTACCCCATGCTATAGATTAAATTCTATTTCCCAGTGATTTGCAAAACAGTATGGGACCTGAGTGCTAGTTCTGATTGAGCTTCTATGACGCCTCACAGAGACCCTTTTTCTCTGGTCTTACCTCCCTCTGTCAATTACCTGATCTGGAAATTTCACTCAAGTTCGTAAGGGGAGTTCCTATTTCAAAGGACCCTACGGTGAATTATTTGGCTTCAGTGCAAATGATACTCGAGTCTTATACATCTGTTCAGATATTCTTAAAGGATCCCTTTAAGAAACACCTTGATTTTACTTTATTTTCTCTTCTGCTAATTCTCCGAAGAATTCAAGGGACTAAAAGAGGTCGCTCATTTAACACACTTCCATTCTTCTCCTACTACCAGCCTCTCCAAGAGTATCTCAGCTATTGTATCCCTCTTACACTGCAGCAAATAAATCACAGAGCAAGGGACAGAAGACCGGGACTCCTTGCAGGGAGAACCCAACTTGCAAACAAATACAAGCTGATTCTTTCCACACTGGTGCCCAGGAGTTACGATAACAGAGGGCCAAATGTACAGCTAGCTCTCCACGGTCTGGTTAGTCCTCCAATTAAACTTCATTTTTCTTTTGAGAAGGTGTCTTGCTCTATTACCCAGGCTGGAGGGCAGTGGTGTGATCATAGGTCACTCAGCCTCAGATTCCTGGGTTCAAGCGATCCTCCTGCCTCAGTCTCCTGAGGAGCTGGAACTACAGTCATGCACCACCATGCTTAGCTGATTTTTTTTTTCTCGCTATGTTGCCCAGACTGGTCTCAAACTCTTGGGCTTAAGCAATCCTCCCACCTCAGCCTCTGGAGTAGCTAAAACTTTAAGCATGTGTCAGAATGGCTGTAAGTAAAATGTCAAAAATCAAACAAACAAACAGATGTTGGCAAGGATGTGGAGAAAAAGAATGTTTACACACTATTGGTGTGAATGTAAATTAGTACAACCTCTACAGAAAACAATATGGAAATTTCTCAAAGAACTGATAGTAGATCTACCATTTGATCTAGCAATCCCACTACTGGGAATCTACGCAAAGGAAAAGAAATCATTTTATCAAAAAGAGATATGCACCCATAGGTCTATCCAAGCACTATTCACAATAGCGAAGATAAAGAATCAACTTAAGTGTCCATGAGTGGAGGACTGGATAAAGAAAATATGGTATAGACATCTAAATACAGTATTAGTTCATTTTCATACTGCTGATAGATACATACCCAAGACTGGACAATTCAAAAAAGAAGGAGGTTCAATGGACTCACAGTCCCACATGGCTGGGGAGGCCTCACAATTATGGCTAAGGACAAGGAGGAGCAAGTCACGTCTTACGTGGGTGGCAGCAGGCAAAGAGAAAGCCTGTGCAGGGCAACTCCCTCTTTTATAACCAGGAGATCTTGTGAGACTTATTCACTATCACAAGAACAGCATGGGAAAGATTCAATTGCCCACATGATTCAATGACCTCCCACTGGGTCCCTCCCACGACATGTGGGAATTCAAGATGAGATTTGGGTGGGGACACAGCCAAACCATATCATACATACACATACACACAACAGAATACTACTTAGCTATGAAAAAGAATGCAGCAGCAACAGAGATGGAACAGGAGGCCATTATCTTAAGTGAAATAAGCCAGAATACTATTTGATTTCTAAGCTATGTGCAATACACTATGTTAACAAATATATATATATATTTTTTATTTTTAAAAGAACACAGAGGTAAATCTGTGGTGAGGCTGGGGTGAGATGTCCACTGAGGGCAAGAAGGGGGCCTTGGGAGCTAAATAACATGTACATATGCACATAGAGAGTGGAAACACAGACACTGGAGACTCAGAAAGGTAGGAGGGAGGGAGAGGATGAGAGATGAGAAATTACTTAATGGATACAACGTACACTATTTAAGTGATGGTTATACTAACAGCCCAGACTTCACCACCAGGCACAGCCTGGCTGACATGGTGAAACCCCGACTCTACTAAAAATACAAAAATATTAGCCGGGTGTGAGGCAGGAGAATCACTTGAACCCAGGAGGCAGAGGTTGCAGTGAGCTTAGATCATGCCACTGCACTCCAGCCTGGGCAACAGATCAAGACAACACAACGAGACTCCATCTCATAAAAAAACAAAGAAGCAGAGAAGAGCCACGGTCCTGGGACCTATGACAACATAAGCACAGAAGTTCTCTGCAGGCACTTGTATGACAACTTGAGCAATTAGAAGTACAGAGGCAGCTGGATGAGGTGGCTCATGCCTGTAATCCCACCACTTCGGGAGGCTGAGGCAGGCGGATCACTTGAGGTCAGGAGTTTGAGACCAGCCTGGCCAACATGAGGAAACCTCATCTCTACTAAAAACACAAAAATTACCCAGGTGTGGTAGCTCATACCTGTAATCCCAGCACTTTGGGAGGCTGAGGTGGGTGGATCACCTGACGTCAGGAGTTTGAGACCAGCCTGGCCAACATGGTGAAACCCCATCTCTACTAAAAATACAAAAATTACCCAGGTGTGGTGGCTCATGCCTGTAATCCCAGCATTTTGGGAGGCTGAGGTGGGCGGATCGCCTGAGGTCAGGAGTTCAAGACCAGCTTGGTCAACATGGTGAAACCCCGTCTCTACTAAAAATACAAAAATTAGCTGGACATGGTGGCGGGCTCCTGTAATCCCAGCTACAAGGGAGGCTGAGGCAGAAGAATTGCTTGAACCCAGGAGGTGGAGGTTGCAGTGAGATGAGATCAAACCACTGCACTCTACCCTGGGCAACAGAGTGAGACTCCATCTCAAAAAAATATAGAGAGATAATTATAGAGGCAGCCTCGCCTTGTAGGTTAAGAGCATGGCTTTTAAAGTCATGAGTCCAACTTCGCTAGTCCTTAGCTGTGTGACTTTCAGCCAGATACTTAACCTTTCTGGAGTTAGGTGCCTTCATCTATAAAAATGTCGTTGAAAGGATTGAATGAGTTAATCTACGGGAAGTGCTTAGAAAGCAGCACTTTACATAACCGTTAGCTGTAATTACCGTGCCTCAATCTTTATGATCACTTTCAGGTGCCCCCTAGGACTTCGCTTATTCTGTTTAAACACTTGATCCTCTAGGACAAAATGCGCACACCCTGAAAAAGCACTGTCTGAGTCCTTGAGTTTCGCATTCATTGTCTTCGTCTCAAGGCAGTTCACAAAGCACAAAGAGCCAGGCAGGAAACCGTCCCTGTCGACACTGACACGCTGAGACAGGGGACTTGGGTTGAGAAACCAGGAGAAAAAGATCCAGTGAAATATAACGTATTAGTCATATGTGCTGAGCACATCACGGCTGGGTGATAAATGCCAAGAGCATCAATTAGGAACTATTCTTACAACATGCTGAACATATTCACCAGGACACCAAGAAATCTACAGGTTGCAAGTGTTCTCTCTTGGTTTCAACAACAGGAGACAGTATTTTGGGCGAAAATGGTAAATGTAATTATTTTGCATGAAGTAGGGCAGCCTACATCAGCGTCCCACCTGGAAACAAGCTGCTGAACATCTGTCAAGGTGTCAACTCCAAATGCAGAAGCAAAGAGCTTCATCAAGCTGCTATATAGCTAACTAAGGTTGGTGAGCTGCCTGGAGGGAGGGGATGGAAAATCACAGGTGTAATTAACTGTGACATCGCCAGAGTCACAGGTGCCTTTAACGTGACTATAGCCTCAGTCTTTCTGGATGGCTCTGTCTCCTGATTCTCCTGTACCAAGAACAGCACAAAGCGTCATCTCTCCTGGCATCTTCCTGCCACGTCTGTCCTCCTGAGCAGCCCTATCCTAATGGTCTGTGACTCTAAACAGATCACCCTGGGTCCCAGCTTCCTCCACTACAAAACACAGTGGTTTAGACCAACGGTCCCCAACATTTTTGGCACCAAGGACCAGCTTCATGGAAGACAATTTTTCCATGGACTGGGGGTAGGAGGGGATGGTTTTGGATGATTCAAGCACATTACATTTATTGGGCACTTTATTCCTATTATTATGACATTGTAATAGATAATGAAATAATTCTACCACTCACCATCACGTGGAATCAGTAGGAGCCTTGAGTTTGTTTTCCTGCAACTAGACAGTCCCACATGGTGGTGATAGGAGACAGTGACAGATCATCAGGCATTGGATTCTCAGAAGGAGCTGGCAACCTAGATCCCGCATATGCGCAGTTCACAGTAGGGTTTGCGCTCCGAGAATCCGATCAGCTGCCGCTGATCTGGCAGAAGGCGGAGCTCAGGTGGTAACGCAAGCAATGGGGAGCGGCTGTCAATACAGCCCAAGCTTCGCTCCCGGGCCCACCTCTCACCTCCTGCTGTGCAGCCTGCTTCCTAACAGGCCACAGACCAGTCAGCACCCATCCATGGCCCAGGGGTTAGGGATCCCTTGTTTAGACTAGATAATTCCTCAGTTCCTTTCCATTTCTCCAAGCCTCCAATTCTGATTCTATAAATTCTGACCAAGAGTGAAATAAGCCAGGCAAAGAAATACGAACTTTGCATGTTCCCACCTATTTGTGGGGGCTCTTTTTCTCTCCTTTTTCATGATGTAATTTTTTTTTTCAAGACAGAGTCCCATTCTGTTGCCCAGGCTGGAGTGCAATGGGGCGATCTTGGCTTAGTGCAACCTCCGCCTCCCAGGTTCAAATGATTCTCCTGCCTCAGCTTCCCAAGTAGCTGAACTACAGAAGCAAACCACCACACCTGGCTAACTTTTGCATTTTTTTCGGTAGGCAGGAGGCTTCACTTCGTTGGCCAGGCTGGTCTCAAACTCCTGACCTCAAGTGATCCGCCTGCCTCAGCCTCCCAAAGAGCTGTACCCAGTCTCAGAGATGTGATGTTTCTGTTGCCTAATCCCCTTTGAGAGTTCCAAGGAGTTCTGTGCCAGATTTTTGGAAGCTCAACAGAAGCATTTATCTCTTTGAGTGTTGAGAATTAGATAACTTCAGAGTTTATTTAAAGATTGCTGGGTGCAATGGCTCCTACCTGTAATCCCAGCACTTTGGGAGGCCAAGGCAGGAGGATTGCTTGAGACCAGGACAGCCTGGGCAACATGGTGACACCCCATCTCTACAAAAAATTTAAAAATTAGCTGGGCTAAGTGGCTAACTTTGGTCTCAGCTACTCAGGAAGCTGAGGTGGGAAGATCATTTAAGCCCAAGAAGTTGAGGCTGCAGTAAGCTGTAATTGTGACTCTGCACTCCAGTCTGGGTGATGGAGACCCTGTCTCTAAATAAATAAATAAAAATAATGCCTTCCAGGTGCAGTGGCTCACACCTGAAATCCCAGCACTTTGGGAGGCCCAGGTGGGCGGATCACCTGAAGTCGGGAGTTCAAGACCAGTCTGGCCAACATGGTGAAACCCTGTCTACTAAAAACACAAAAATTAGCCAGGCATGGTGGCAGGTGCCTGTAATCCAAGCTACTCGGGAGGCTGAGGCAGGAGAATCACTTGAACCCGGGAGGTGGAGTTCGCAATGAGCCAAGATTGTACCGTTGCACTCCAGCCTGGGCAACAAGAGCAAAACTCCACCTCAAAAATAAATAAATAAAATAAAAAATAATGCAAGGAACAAGTTAAAAGCTAGCAAGCAGTACTTGGATCACCAGAGCTCAGAAGCAGGGTAACATCCATGCAACTCACTTGAGGTTTGGGTCTTGGCAGGAAAAGAAAACCACCCATCTCAGCTGAGGGCAGAGGATCTATTGGTAACCTGCTACCAAGTGACTCATGGAGAAAACGGATTGATGGCAACCCACAAAACAGGCTGGAAAATGCAATAGCCTTGCAGAGACCTCTCTGCCACTTGACAAATGGGCGTTTGACCCAAACAAAATGTGACTTAACTGTTTTTTGGTGGGTTTTGTTTGTTTTTTGGAGACAGGGTCTTGTTCTGTCACCCAGACTGGAATGCAGTGGTGCAACCTCAGCTCACTACAGCCTCCACCACCGCAACCTCTGCCTCCCAGGTTCAAGCAATTCTCCTGCCTCAGCCTCCTGAGTATCTGGGATTGCAGGCGCCTGCCACCACGCCTGGTTAAATTTTGTACTTTTTAGTAGAGACGGGGTTTCGCCATGTTGGCCAGGCTGGTCTCAAACTCCTGACCTCCCAAAGCGCTGAGATTACAGGCGTGAGCCATTGTGCCCGGCCTTGATTTAACTACTGAAAGTGGTTTCACGAACTCAGATCCTGATCCTCTTTACACAAAGCTTGCTTGTCTTGGATAGGCACAGAGAGGAGGAGACATCAGCCAGTGGGTCACAGACCTCTAGGTTTCCAAGTGCTGAGGTGTGACCCTGTGCTACCTACCGAACCTTGCTGCCCCTCTGTTTCTTCATCTGTAGAATGGGAGAAATACAGCAGATGACTAAGTACTAAGTACTAAGTACTAAGCTAGTTTGCCGTTACTATTTGTCACTTCCTGCTGAGATGGAATATGTGTTTATGTGTACGCATACAAAATGAATCATCACCCACAGATCAGATTAAAAAACCAAGCAACTGGTTTTCCGAACCAGCAGTAGGAATGCCGGGGGCTGAGACGCCACATCAGTGTTCAGTACAGATGTTTGAGGTTTTCTTACCAGGCTATAAAAATGTTTACACAGTAATTAGGCCTGTTATCAGTATGCAAACAGATTACACTTTACAGAATGAATGAACGGCTCAAAAACCCTCCCAGTTTTCATGAGGTTTGGAGCATTTTCCTAATTCTTGGGTTTATGAAAATAAATTCGGTCTCCAATAATACAGAGCCACGGCTGAGTGTAGGGGAAAGGGCTCTGGGGTGTGACATGAACTCTGTTTGACAGCAAGACATGTCACTCAATCTCTCTGATTGAGTCTCCCATCTGTAAAATGAGCTAACCAAGGCTCCTCCCCTCCTTTAAATTCCATGGTTCTATTACTTTGCAGGCAATGTCTTCTAAACACATATTCATTCTTCTCTTCACCACAAAAGGATATGTTTAATCAATGATTTTTTAAGGTAGTAATTCTGCTGAATCACATAATAAGAGTCCAATCCAACACTATTCAGTCATATTAAGACAATGTGTGGCAGTTAATTCCTGACACTTAAGCCCCCAAGCCCAGTGTGTAGGATGAGGCCACAAGGTCAACTTGGGCTTCCTGTGGATATCCAGCTCTTCAGAACACATCAATGGTTCTGAGTAACACTGTATTGATGCTGGGCATGGTGACTCACACCTATAATCCCAGCTCTTTGGGAGGCCAAGGTAGGAGAAAATCATTTGAGGTCAGGAGTTCAAGACCAGCCTGGCCAGTGTGGTGAAACCCCATCTCTACTAAAAATACAAAAAATTAGCCGGGCATGGTGACACACACCTGTAATCTCAGCTACTTGGGAGGCTGAGGCAGGAGAATCGCTTGAACCTGGGAGGCGGAGGTTCAGGGGAGCCAAGATCGTGCCACTGCAGTCCAGCCTGGGCAACAGAGCAAGACTCCATCTCAAAAATAAACGAATAAATAAACACTTCACTGAATGTTTTTCTTTTCCTGTTTCCAAAGAATAATACTCAGTTGTAACAAATATGACACCAAAATCATTAGCCAAGTTGTCGAATCTGTACTTCTGTCTTCCTGTTGCCTAATTTTTGTTAATAAAAAAGTACAAGTGATTTGTAAGCATGATACAAACTTTTGCGATCCAATACCAAAGCAATAATGTTTAAATGTTCAGAAACGAGCTATTAATGAATATTTAATTGCTCTATTCTTCATAAGCATAAATTATGCTTCGGTAACACTCTGAATACTAAAAACGCAAGGTTCAGTTTCTCTTAGTTAAGTTATAGTTCGAATTTCCTAATAGTTTGTTTCAAAGGGAGAAAAAAGGTCATCTTGGTTTCAACCTCTACAAGGAATTTGGAGAGTAATTTACAAGCAGGGTATTCTTACAGCAATACCCCAAATTCAACAAAACTTAAATGTATGTATTTGAAATCCATAGATTTTTTAAAATCTAACAATATATGTACTTGAAACATTAATGGTATTGAGAATGAGAGTGAAGAAAGGTACCTTCCATTTTCAATATAACATTTCTGTATAGCTTTTAATTTTTTAAAAAAGAATGTTTACTTTCATCACTAAAAAATGTCTTAAGCATAAAACAAAGCCACTCATTGGGCACTTGGTCAAAATAAGTGATATGGTTTGCCTGTGTCCCCACCCAAATCTCACCTTGAATTACAATAATTCCCAAGTGTCAAGGGTGGGGCCAGGTGGAGATAACTGGATCATGGAGCGGCTTCCCCCATACTACTCTCATGGTAGTGAATAAGTCTCATGAGATCTCACGGTTTTATAAATGGGAGTTCCCTGCACACGCTGCGGCCATGGAAGACATCCCCTTGCTCGTCCTTCATCCTCCGCCATGATTGTGAGGCCTCCCCAGCCATGTGGTACTGTGAGTCCATTAAACCTGTTTCCTCTATAAATCACTCAGTCTCAGGTATGTTTATTAGCAGCGTGAGAACAGACTCACACAGTGAGCACCCTCTTCTGTCCCAACCAGGACCATGGGTTTTTTAGATTAAAATTCCCAAAATAAGACGGCAGGAGGAAAGTGTTTAATAGATATAGTCTCCCAACACTCTATTCAAGGCATCGGTGATCGTCGGTGTCCACATTTTATTTATTTATTTTTGATACATAGTCTCGATCTGTCGACCAGTCTGGAGTGAAGTGTCACAATCTTGGTTCACTGAAACCTACGCCTCCCGGATTCAAGTGATTCTCTTGTCTCAGCCACCCAAGGAGCTGGGATTACAGGCGCCCACCACCACGCCTGGTTAATTTTTTGTATTTTTAGTAGAGGCGGGGTTTCACCAGGTTGGCCAGGCTGGTCTGGAACTCCAGACCTCGTGATCCACCCATCTCGGCCTCCCAAAGTGCTGGGGTTACAAACTTGAGCCACAGTGTCTGGCCCGGTGTCTACATTTTAAAACAAATCTTTTCCCAACTATGAAAGAAATGTGTGCTCATTTGCAAAACCGTCAACTCACACGTAATGCCCACACCTTTGGACAAGCACTGTTAACATTTTTGGTCCATTTACTCCCATTGTTCTTCTGTACCACGTTTTAAAACAAAACTGAAATCATATTATGATTGCAGTTTTGTTTATATCCTCACTTAATCACCAAATTAAGGCCACCAAAGCATTTTCTCTCCATCTGTTACTCTTAAACACTACATTTTATTTCACACTCTCATGGATACTTTTTTGTACTGAGGTAGTGCAGGCAGAATGGACAGCTGGATATAGGATGATCTTTGGGAAATACAGACTAAGTCATATCTCTGAAATGTTTAAAACCCTTCAGCAGCTTCTACTGAACTCAGTATCAAATCCAAACTCCACAGGGGGGCCCATATGAGCGAGCCCTTGGCTCTCCAAACTCCTCTCCTGCCACACCAGCCTCCTTCCTTCTCCTCTAATGAGCCCAGCTCCTTCCTGCTTCGAGGCTTTTGCACTGGCTGTTCCCACGTCCTAGAAGTCCTTCCGCAGTTATTTCCCCCTCGCCCCCTTATCCCTTCATGTCATTCTGGTGTCAGCCTAATTGTAGCTCATCAGTGAGACCTTTCTTGGTTGGGCATGGTGGCTCACGCCTGTAATCCCAGCAGTTTGGGAGGCCAAGGCAGGTGGATCACTTGAGGTCAGCAGTTCGAGACCAGCCTGGCCAACATGGAGAAACTCCATCTCTATTAAAAATACAAAAATGAGGCCAGGCTCAGTGGCACACGACTGTAATCCCAGCACTTTGGGAGGCCAAGGTGGGAGGATCACCTGAGGTCAGGAGTTCGAGACCAGCCTGGTCAACATAATGAAACCCCATCTCTACTAAAAATACAAAAATCAGCTGGGTGTGGTGGCAGGCGCCTGTAGTCCCAGCTACTCAGGAGGTTAAAGCAGGAGAACTGCTTGAACCCGAGAGGTGGAGGTTGCAGTGAGCCAAGATCATGCCACTGCACTCCAGCCTGGATGACAAAGCGAGGCTTCATCTCAAAAAAAAAAAAAAAAAGAAAGAAAAAATACAAAAATTAGCCAGGCACGGTTGTGCACGCCTGTAATCCCAGCTACCCGGGAGGCTGAGGCAGGAGAATCACTTGAACCCAGGAGGCAGAGGTTGCAGTGAGCCAAGATCACACCACTGTACTCCAGCCTGGCAGCCTGGGCAACAGAGCAAGACTGTCTCAAAAAAAAAAAAAACAATGAGACCTTTCTTGCCATCCAATCTGAAGCAGCCATTGCATCTGTCTCAATTATATCCTCCAACTTTATTTTTATATTTTTTCTTGTGTCTTACACCACTAGACAATAAGGGTACCATCTCTGTCTAACTCATCATTTTCCAAGTACCTGAACCAAAGATGCTCAATACATACTGATTGGATGAATGAAAGCATCTTCAAAGAATCCAGATTTGTGGTGCATGAGATAAAGTAACCTGCTTAAACAGGTCTTATTCACAGCAGCACAGTCCCTTAATGAGACTTTTTAAAATAGACTGTCACCCTCTCCGATAGCCTGGTCATGGAGAGCTGCCCACGGCCATGCTGGTGGGAAAGCAAACCAGTTATTTCAGACTTCAATGTTGCTTCTCCACCCTGTTACCTAAACCAGAAATCCACTCCCACACCGATTAATAAGTCCTGCCAATTTTGTCTTCTATGGAAGACAAATCCAATGTTGCTGTCACTGTCTTTCAGCAGAATCATTCCAGTTTCCTTTCAGAAAACAATCTCTCCCAATCCCGGTGACTTTTCAGAAAACTACCCCTAGATATAAGGACCCAAAACTATGTCACAGTTGGATATGTCCTCTGGGCATCTTGAATGCAGCAGAATGATACAATAATAATGATGGAGGGCAGGTGAGCCCCACAATTGGGGCTTAACCTGGGAGGGTTCTTGGCTTTGCCCAGGAAATAATTCAAGGGCCAGCCAGGGGTGTGAGACAGCAACTTTGTTTTTTAATAGTCACAGAATATCTATTTACTTATTTAATAATTCATTGTATTGTTTCTTCCAACTTTTATCTTAAGTTCAGGGGTACATGTGCAGGATGTGCAGGTCTGTTTTATTACAAAGGTAAACGTGTACCATGGTAGTTTTCTGCACAGATCATCCCGTCACCCAGGTATTAAGCCCAGTATCCATTAGCTATTCTTCCTGATGCTCTCCCTCCTATCAACCTCCACCATCCAACAGGCCCTGGTGTGTGTGTGTGGGTGTGTGTGTGTGTCCATGTGTCCCTATGTTCTCACTACTTAGCTCCCACTTATAAGTGAGAATATGCAGTACTTGGTTTTCAGTTCCTGCATTTGCTAAGGAGAATGGCCTCCAGCTCCATCCATGTCCCTGCAAATGACATGACTGCATTCCTTTTTATGGCTTCATGGTATTCCATGGTGTACATGTACCACATTTTCTTTCTCCAGTCTGTCACGGATGGGCATTTAGGATGATGCCATGTCTATGCTACGGTGAATGGCAGACAGCAACTTTCATTGAAGCAGCAGCGTACAGCAGCAGAGATGCTCCTTGTGGAGCAGGGCTACTTCTTAGGCCGTGTGTCCAGGGTAGCAGCTCAGAAGCTGTGCTGCAGGCATATTTATACCCACTTTTACTTACATGCAAATTAAGGACAGTTTATGCAGAAATTTACAGAAATAGGGTGGTAACTTCCAGGTGGTTGGGTCATTGCCTCGGAAAGGGGCCGTAACTTCTAGTTGTTGCCATGGCAATGGTAAACTGACATGGTGCACGGTGGGTGTGTCTTACAGAAAGCTGCTTCAGCCCCAGCCCTGTTTCAGCTGGTCCTCAATTTGGTCCAGCGCCTGAGCCCCACCTCCAGTGTGGAGTCCCACCTCCTACCTCAATAATAAAAGAAAAGGTGGGAGATCATTTACTTCCATAGCATCCCCTGGGAGAGACCATAAGTGAACTCCTGCCACTAAGATTCCCTAGACTGCCTAATTCCTGTGTGTTCCACGCCTGGTTCTTCAGGGATGCTCTTAATCCTGTGAGTTTCCATCAATATTTCTAATGCCACCTTTGTCAACATTGTTACCAGACTTAGTTTCTGCTGCTTGCAACCCAAGGATCCTAACTGACAATTCTCCTGTTTGCCAAATTCATCCCATCTTCTCCATCCTCCCTGCCACGGCCTCATCCGCCTGGTCTTCAGAGCTAGCTTCCTCCCTGGTATCCACGTTTCTGGTCTTCCCAGTGCCAAATCCATTCACCACGAAGTCTCCAGCCAAATCAGACCATGCCACCCTAATGGAGAAATCATGAGTCCCTGGTCCTGACCAAAGGCCTCCATTTGTCATTCTAGTCTCTTCTCTTGTACCTCCCTGTTTTAACCTTTAAGTACCAAGAGCTCCAAATGACCAGCTGCTTCCTCATATTCTCCATGTGTGTTCTAAGCCTTTCCCACCCTCTCCTCTGCACCAGAATAGCCATTAAAAGCTAACCACATCCTAATCATTCTTTAAACTCAGCTCAGACATCGCTTCCACCCTTGCCTAGCTGCCATCCATCTCTGCTCAGCAATGTGCAGCCTGAACACATGGTCTGCCCTCCCCACTAATCTGTGAATTTTTTGATGACAGGCACTGTGTCATCTTCACCTCTCTATCCATACCGCATAGCAGGCACTGAATAAATGTTAGTTGAATGTTACATGATTAAAAACATAATTCACACTGAAAAAACCACAGGTTGGATGCAACAGTGGTGTTTCCCTTTTCCTCCTTTGGAACCACATTTGGAATTATCCTCAAATCGAGTGTTCTGAGAAATCTGCCAATGCTCTGCGAATCCTGAAGGATGGTTTCATAGCTTAAGAGTCAGAACTCACACTGTTTTCACAAGCATCAGATGCTGTTGCTGGTCGCACTGCTTAACGGTTCTCAATCACGAAAGGACATTTTGGACACTCTGACTACACCAGCTGAAGCCCCACGTGAGGGGCTAAGGTGCCACCCATCCTACACCAACATGGGTACACAAAGGGAATATGCAAAAAAGAAAAAAGCTTATCGTCAAACTTCAAACCAGTCTGGGCTCAAACCGGTACAGGCACACTTGAGAAGAAAAAGGCTTTGGTGTAGGATTCTCCTTCCTCCCCAGACCAACTGCACGAGACACAGCTCCTCTTGTGCCTCCGTCTCCTCACCAGGAATGAGGAATGAGATGCTGACCTAGATTCACTCAACAAACATGGACAGGGCAGCCACTGTGTCTGACTCTGAGCAAGTTACTGCAGGTCCAAAGTTCCCAAAATACTTTCCTGTCATAAGGAATTGGTGTGGAAAGTGTGCCGCGCAAAGGACGGAAACCCAGCCTGTTAGCATCAAACCGTAACCCTGCTTGTCCTGCAACCTACACAGCCCCAGGAAAAGTTATTTCACTCTCCTTAGCATCCACTTCCAAACAGGAAAAATGAGGAATACCCATTTTTATACTCATGACATGAGCTCAAAGGTGTGAAAGGCTCTGGCACACAAGTAGGATCTCAGAAATCTGAATTAAGAGGGTCTTCAAAGGCTTTAAACGTCCAAGGTTCTATCAGTCAGAATTTTTCTCGGAATGAGAACTAGTGCCCCCTTCTGACACCCGGCGAGCACTGCATAGGTTGTCAGTACAAGAAAGTGATAAAAAACACCGCTGCACACACCGCAACAGGAGGAAGGGCCAGCCACAGATCCCCTCCCCTGCTGGTGACCCTCCCGAGGCCACTGCATATGAAAAAGACATTTCTAAAAGGGACCCCAGCCCTGCCCAATATTTAAGGAGGGATCAGAAGCCACCCACTGGGGAGATAAATGTAAAACTCAACAAAGAACAGCTGTCATCCACCCCCCCCCGGCCCTGTCCCACCCCCTCCCCTTACAGAGGAAAGGGCGTCCTGTGCGTCCGTCAAGTCTTGCCCGTCCGTTTCTCAACAGAACCAGCTGAATTAAGTTATTTTCTTTCTAAAAAGCCCTTATCCTGCACCCTAGCTGAAGGCCTGGTTACTGGCAATAGTTGCTTTCAGAGTTCAGGGAACGGTGACATCTTGGCGAACAATTCTAAGAGGATTTAGCTCTCTGCCAAAAAAATATCGTGAGGATTGGATTTCCAAAGAGTTTTGTTTTCATTACTCCACTTAGATACACCCAGTAACCAACTTCACTGTCGTGGAACAGCTTCTCAGTAAACAGCTCCACGCAGCTACTGCCATGAAAAACCCACACGTCTGCAGTGAACTCAAAACACAGAGCCCCTCCACGGGGCTTCCACCAGAGCAGGCCGCTGGGGAAACACAGCTCAGGGCATGCTTGGGGCTCTCGTCGGGGACCCCACCGACTGCCTGAGGAAGCAGCAAAGTTATGCAGTTCCTGGAGCCCAGGAAGGAATCCTAAACTGGGCGTGGTGACAATTGCAAGGCTGAGAGGTCTGAGGGAACACCTGGGCGTCAGTACACACAGGTAGCAGATAAAAATCAAGACTCCACATTCTTCTTCCGACACCTCCTCCCACCCCACAAAAATGAAATAAAACCACCACCAAGCCAAGGAGAGCTGGAATCGGGCGCCTATGAAAAACACGTCCTGTTCTAGCCTCAAGACAATTTCACACCAAATGGCTTTAAATTCCTTTCCAAAAGCTCGGATGCCTGAATTGAAAAATAATTTCCCTTTTTGAGCAAAAGTCAGCAGTTAAAGAAGCAGAACCTGAAAATCCTACGAGCTCAGGAGTTCTCATATGTGCACAAATGTTGCGTGTGTCTGCACACAAGCAGCGCAGAAATCCACCCATTCCTTCTGAGAAGGTCGTCTGAACTCTGTCACAGAGGTTACTGTGGGTCACTCTAGAATGTAGTTATGATCAACACTAAACAGACTTCCCGGCCACATGCAGCCGGCGCTAAGCTGCTATTCCCTGAGCCCAAGAAAGTCGTTTTTTGTTGTTGTTGTTTTGTTTTGTTTTTGCAGAAAGCCGGCTCAGGGCCTGGGGACGGCTGGCGCCCCAGTCTCGGCACCCAGGGAACTGCAGGCACCGCTGCACCCGGGAGCTAAGGGCTTCGACTCAAACGGAAGAAAGGCGCCTTCCTCACACAAGCGTCGTCCAAGAAAAAAGAGCAGTGGGAAACCACGGTGGGGTGGCGGCCCGGGCGCACGTGGCCCGAGGCTAGGACGAAGCCGATGCCCTGGGCGCCCCCAGCCCATCGGAACGCTGCGTCCCCCGCTCGCCCTCGCCCTGAGGCCGGCCCAGAACTACCTGCTGCTGCCTGGGCGCCCTCGGACCAAGTCTCGGGAAGTTCACTCCGCGTTGAGCTAGTCCGGGGAGACTGGGCACCCGCGTAAACCCCGACTACCCGGGGAAGACGGAGCCCACCCCTGCCCAGGCGCCAGACCCGTCCAGCTGCTGGGAGCTCGGGGACTGGGTCCCAGCCGGACTGCAGAGGCCTCTCCGGTTACCCCTTGCACCCCAGCGCCCCCGGACCCGGGCGGGTGGCAGCCAGGAGCGTGCGCCCAGGAAGGCGAGCACTCCGCGCCGTGGCTAGAGGGGGAGCGAACCCTGCCTCCCGCCTCCCGCGATCGCCATGACTCCCTCCGGCTTCCTGAAGAGACCTGGCTGCCGCCGGGCGCTCCCACCTGGGCTGCGGTGCGGCTCCGGGTCCCCTTTCCTCCCTCCCCACTGCCCGGGCGTCTGCGGCCGGGGGCGCGCAGCCTGGTGGCCACCGGCGCCTGGGGGTAGAGGAACGGCTGGCAGCCTCCGGCGCGCACGGTGCCGGGACACCCGAGTGAGCCGCGGCCCTTCCCCAACCCGCTCCCCCAGGCCGGCGGCCAGGAGGCAGCTCCGCCGAGGGCAGGGGGGTCCGGGCCGCCGCAGCCCGCCGGGAGGGAGCCGGTGCCGGAGCCAACAGGTCCGGGAGGCGCTGTCCGCTGACCGCCCGCCCACTCCGAGCCCCGGGGCCCGCGGCCGCCCGAGGGTTTGGGCGCCCTGGAGAGGGGCGAGGACCCCGGGAAGAGGGGAGGAGAGGCCGCGCGCGGGGCGGGGAGCGGCGGCGGCACTCACCTCACGCTGGGCCGGGGCCCCGCAGCCCGGCAGCCGACGCGCCTCCGCACCGCGCGGGGGGCTTCCTCGAGGCCGGCAGGGAGGGGGCGGCGCGGAATGGAGGCGCCGCGCCGGCAGCGCTCGGCGTCTCGCTCACACCCCCCGCCGGCAGCCGCGTCCTCGCGCCGGCATCTTCGCTGCCACTGCCGGCTCCCTCGGCGCCCCCGGGCCGCTCCCCACGCGCGCGCCGGGACCGGCACGAGCCCCCTCGCCGACTCGGAGCGCGATCTGGGCGCGAGCCTCCCTGGCTGTGTCCTCCGCTCCCGCCTGGGGACGCGTGCCCCGCACCCCGCACCCCGCACCCCGCCCCGCGCGCGCCTCTACCCCTCCCGCTGCCGCCGGCCGCGCGGGCTCAGCCCATGTGCGCGGCTGCCGCGCTGCGCCCCGGAGCGCAGTGGCCGAGGCCCCGCCGGAGTTGCGCGCCCCAGAAACTCCATGCAGCTCCGGCCTCCTCCCGGCTCCTCCCCCCTGGCGGCTCCGTGCCCCTCCGCCCGCGCCCGCACTCCGGAGCCGGGTTCTGAGCTCGCGTCTGCCGCCTGCGCCCCGGCTCCTCCGAGGGTCGGGGAGCCCCCACCCCCACCCTCCGCCTCTCCAATGGCTCCCTCGGTTTCCAGGCAGCGCAACCTGAGGAACGCCTCGGCGCGCGCGCACTCACACTCGCGCGCACACACACACGCACACACTCGCGCGCACATGCACGGCACACACAGGCAGACTCGCGGGGGGCGGCGGGCGCTGGGCAGACGGCGCTCCTTCCTTCCCTTCCCGAAGACGCTGCCCACGTTAACTCCGGCAAACTGCTGCTCGTCGGCACCAGGCAGCTCGCCCCGCGCCCGCCGCCTTCACTACTTCATCCCGGTGCCCACGTCCCAGGGCCACGGTCACACCTGAGCCCAGGGGAAGGCGGGGCGCCAGGCCGGAGGGGCCGGTGGCCCAAACTGCCCGGGGGGCGGATACCGCGTGACCGCCCCTGGCAACGTCTAGGGGGGCACGGCTGCTGCAGGGCATCGCCCACCCACCACGGACTTCCCCCTCCAGGGCCTCAGAACACGTGGCGGGGCCCCCACTTCTCCCAAGGTCACAGGATGGATCCGATGGGAGGGAGAGGGCGCTTGGGCACAGGTGTGAGCTATAGATTCGCAGACTGTCCGCAACTGGCCCATGCGCTGACCTCTGCTGGGTCTCCGCCCAGAAAGACCCCTCTCTCCCCGGCCCTGGGTCTCAAGGGCAATGCATTTGCTTGGAGTCAGCAGTCACCTTTCCCAGTCCCCACCTGTCTGCCTCCCAGGAGCTGACGGAATACACAGCGCAACCAAGGTTTGTCTTGGCAAGAAAAAGAGCGAGGTGGGTCTCGATTGTCTAGACGGTCCCGTCGACAGATTAGACGCTTGCCAGTCCCTTTCTGCTGCCCCCAAGGGTGTGCCAATAAAGAAGGAACAACAAACCTGGCTGAAGCAGGCTAGTCCTTCCTCACAGCACCCTCCTTTCCCGGGTACCCAGTTTCTTGTCCCCTCTCGGTGGCAGAAAGACTGCTCACCAGCTCAGATGCCTCTGATTCCAGAACCAGGGAAAAGATACATGTGAAAACGCTCACACCAATCAGGAACAAAAGCAGCCAGTGCTGCTGTAAGCGGCTCATCCAAACAGCTCAGCAATCACCTCTCCACTGTTTGGTTCAACTGCCAGGAAAGTTTGGGCATTTTTTTTTCTGCCAGCCAGCAGCACAATCAGGGTCGTGTGTGTGTGTGTGTGTGTGTGTGTGTGTGTGTGTGTGTGTACACCTTCTGGCTTGTCGCCTGGGCGTTTCAGAGTCCCTGAAGCACTCATGGGTGCCACGCCTTTGGCATTTAGCATTTGGTAATGTGTATTATTACTATCTTGTATGGACCCTACTTCTCTGGTAACCTTTTTTTAATTTTTTTATTCTTGTAGGTCCATGGTAGGTGTACATACTTGTGGGGTACATGAGATGTTTTGATACAGGCATGCAATGTGAAATAAATGCATCATGGAGAACAGGGTATTCATCCCCTCAAGCATTTATCCTTTGAGTTACAAACAATCCAATTACACTCTTTATGTTATTGTAAAATACATGAGTTATTATTGACTATAGTCACCCTGTTGTGCTACCAAATAGATCTTATTCATTCTAACTTGTTTTTCACCAATTAACCATCCCTACCTACCCATCCCCCTCACCCCCCACCCAACCCCCTTCACCCTTTCCCGCCGTAGACTCTCTATGTCCATGAGTTCAAGTGTTTGATTTTTTTTTTTTTTTTTTGAGACAGAGTCTCACTCTATTGCCGCAGCTGGAGTGCAATGGCGCAATATCAGCTCACTGCAATCTCCACCTCCCAGGGTCAAGTGATTCTCCTGCCTCAGCCCCCTGAGTAGCTAGGATTACAAGCACGCACCACCACACCTGGCTAATTCCTTGCATTTTTGGTAGAGACGGGGTTTCACCATGTTAGCCAGGCTGGTCTTGAACTCCTGACCTCATGATCCGTCCGCCTCAACCTTCCAAAGTGCTGGGATTACAAAATTGTTTTGATTTTTAGATCCCATAAATAAGTGAAAATGTGATATTTGTCCTTCTGTGCCTGCCTTATTTTACATAACCTAATGATCTCCACTTCCATCCATGTAGTGTCAAATGACTGGATCTCATTCTTTTTTATGGCTGAATAGTGCTCCATTGTGTACACGTACCACATTTTCTTTATCCATTCATCTGTTGATGGACAACTGGGTTGCTTCCAAATATTAACTCTTGTAAACAGTGCTGCAACAAACATCGGAGTGAAGATACATCTTCAATATACAACTTCCTTTTCTTTGAGGTATACACTCAGCAATGGGATTGCTAGATCATATGTTCCCTAGCAATCTTGTAACCGAGATGTAACAGGCACCACTCTTAGGGACTTGCGGGTACCCCTCCCCTCCCCTCCCCCAGCATGAAGACACAGAAAAATCTTGAGTTCCTTCAAAGAAATTCCTGGAACCTAGCTAGCCCTGAGAAGTAAACCAGCAACTTGATAAGCAAGAAGGTAATGTAGCTTAAAACAATAGGCAAGAAAGTTAGAGTCAGGAAAGGTTTTGTTTCCTGTATCAGTCTGTTCTCACGCTGCTAATAAAGACATACCCAACACTGGGTAATTTACAGAGGAAAGAGGTTTAATGGACTCAGTTCCACATGGCTAGGGAGGCCTCACAATCATGGCAGAAGGTAAAGGAGAAGGAAAGGCACATCTTACATGGTGGCAGGCAAGACGGCATGTGCAGGGGAACTCCCATCGATAAAACCATCAGATTTGTGGGACTTATTCACTGCCACAAGAATAGTATGGAGGCGACCTGCACCCATGATTCAATTACCTCTCATGACTTAGGGACTTGTTGGGTACCCCTCCCCTATCCCTAAGTGGGAATCATGGGAGCTACAAGTGAAGATGAGATTTGAGTGGGGACACAGTCAAACCATATTATTCCCTATAGAATCTAAACAAAACATCTTAGTGTACGTCCAGAAATCTGGACCCCATTAAACTGATCAATTAGCACACAGACCTCAGATAAGGGGGAACTGAGAACTAAACTCTAACTGTGGTTCTTGTTCTAAATTTCTTCCTGAGGGGTCTGGGGGAAGCCACACCTACAGTCCACAGCGGACATTCTTTTCTGCAGACCCCATATTTTTAGACAAAGCTTCACCTCTTTAACTAATCACAAATCAGAAAATCTTTTAACTCACCTCTGACATCTGTAGAGATGGGATCTCCCTATGTTGCCCAGGCTGGTCTCAAACTCCTGGCCTCAAAAAAATCCTCCCTCCCCCACCTTCCAAAGTATTGGGATTACTAGTCCTAATGTGAGCCTACGTGGGCCTCTGCTTCCAGATGTCTGCTTTTTTAGGTTGAACCAAATATAGAGCCTTCATGTATTGATTTATGGCTTTGCCTATCGCCTCTGCCTCCCACCTTTAAAAATCCTTCCCTGTAAGCCAACTGGGTGGTTGGGACTTGAGCATGAGTTGCCTGATTCTCCTTGCTTGGTGCCCTGCAAATAAATGCCTTCCTTTCTCCTGCTGCAAAACCTTGTGGATAGCTGGTCTTACTGCGCTGGGTGAGCAGCCCCAGCTCCTCTGAACAACGTGACATGCTTGAGCCACTGGTTGAGTTTTATGTACCTAGTTCAGAGATGTGCATAGAAGGTGATATGGTTTGGCTCTACGTCCCCTCCCAAATCACATCTTGACTTGTGCTCCCATAATTACCACATGTTGTGGGAGGGACCTAGTGGGAGATAATTAAATCATGGGGGTAGTTTCTCCCATACTGTTTTCATGGTAGTGAATAAGTCTCATGAGACCTGATGGTTTTAAAAGAGGAAACCCCATTCACTTGGCTCTCTCACTCTGTCTCTTGTCTGCCACCGTGTGAGATGCATCTTTCACCTTCCACCGTGATTGTGAGGCCTCCTAGCCATGTGGAACTGTGAGTCCATTAAATCTCTTTGATTTGTAAATTGCCCAGTCTCAAGTATGCTTTTATCAGCAATGTGAAAACAGACTAATAAAGAAGATATTATATTTACAGGGGTTTCCACAGTGGGTCGTGGGCAGAGGAATAGAGATGACAGCGTCTTCATAAGATCTTTCCCTCTGATTCCTTAGTTTGGATGAATTATATAATATAATTATAATAATTATACAATATAATGTGTATATTATTACATATATTATGTATAAATATATTAATAGTACATCTAATATAACCTATATTATACATGTGCCATAATATAATATAATATAATGTAATATGTCATATTATATATTATTTATATATTTATTTATATATAAATATTAATACCATATAAAATAATTCATATATGAATATATACATATATTTATGACTATACAAATTTATGAATATATACAAATATATTCATGAATATATGAATTAATGAATGTATGAATATATACCAATATATATTCATATATAGATATATATTATATAAATATGTTGTTTATGTTATATTTATGTTATATATTTACATAATATACATTCAATTTATATATTATATAAATATATGCCATATTGTATAAATATATGGTATTTCTATAAATATAAGTACTGTAATAATTATTTATGTTTATATATAAACTATTATACAATATAAGCATATAGTATGAATGTTCTATAACAAGCATTTTAAGATCATCTTCTTTTTTTAATAAAAAAAGTTGTTCTGAGGGTTGGATCCAAGATGGCTGATTAGGAACAGCTCAGGATTGCAGCTCCCAGTGAAAGCGCAGAGGGTGAGTAGACGCCGCATTTCCAGACGGATTTTTATTGCCCACAGACTAGGAGATTCCCAGGCAGAGGAGCCCTAAGGGTAGCCAGCGTGGCCCTTTCGGCCGGCGCGGCGGTTTTGCCGGCGCCCCGGCGTGGCAGTTCTCCATACAAAATACACTAGTCTGGGTCTCCCTTCTAGCTGGCAAGCAGAGCTTCGGGAAGGCAGAATCGCCCATTCATCCGATTAAAAAGGGGTCTGAAACAGGGAGCCAGGCCAGGAGA
>CAUYLG010063020.1:0-42694 GCA_963573385.1 Cacajao melanocephalus | reverse complement strand
TGATTCACTCGCCTCAGCCTCTCAAAGTGCTGGGATTACAGGCGTGAGCCACTGTGCCCAGCAATTTTTGTATTTTTATAGTAGAGATGGGGTTTCACCATGATGGGCAGGCTGGTCTCAAACTCCTGACCTCAAGTGATCTGCCTGCTGTAGGCTCCCGAAGTGCTGGGATTACAGGCAAAAGCCACCACACCTGGCCTACTTTAATGTTGTTTTGACTAATAAATGCACATGGTACAAAATTCAAAAGGTACCAAAGGGCTCAATGTGGTATCTTACGCCTGTAATCCCAGCACTTTGGGAGGCTGAGGTGGGAGGATGTCTTGAGCCCAGGAGTTCAGGACCAACCTGGGCAACATAGCCTAACCCCATCTCTACAAATAATACAAAAATTAGCCGGGTGTGGTGGTGCATGCCTGTGGTCCCAGCTACTCTGGAGGCTGAAATGAGAGGATCCCTTAATCCTCCCTTTGCACCACTGTACTCCAGCCTGGGCGATAAAGTGAGGATAGCAACAGGAGGCAGACAAATCCTAGGCAGACAGGGGTGGGTTCCTGATGAAACCCCATCTTGAAGCTGAAAACAGTTGAGAGCCAAGCTACAAGTCCTGGGTAAATGCAAGGGTGGGATTGAGAACCCCTCTTCCCGTTTGTCAAACTTTCCTCTGATTGATCACCACCCTTCACCTATTTTACATATATGCACCTTTCCCTAATTGGTTTGTTACACTGTCATGACCACCTTTGAGTGAGGCTTTTGTTTTAGCCTTTTTTTTTTTTTTTGCATACTCACAAACCAACCAGCGTGTGTGCATGGGCACAAACACACACACATACACACACACACACACAATTTTGAGCCCATAAAAGCCCCAGACTCAGCCACAATGGGAGAGAAATCACCTAACTTGGGAGACTATCTTCCTGTCCCCTCTCGGCTGAGTTGCTTTGTCACTCAATAAATTCTCTTCCACCCTCTTCACCCTTCGAACTGTCAGCATAATCTCATTCTTCTTGGATGCGTGACAAGAACTCAGGAACTGCTCAACATGGGTACAAGCAAAAACACAGGCAGCCTGGGGCATGCCCCAGCCCAGACAAGGGCAGAGCCAGTGTGCAAGCCAGGTGTGGCCAGGTGGAGCGAATGGGCAGGGCACCTCCAGCAGCAGGCCAGGGGCTCCAGGCCTGGCTGGCAAAGTGGCTCAGAAAAATCCTGTGTCTTTGAGACCCAGTTGTAAAAAAAAAAAAAAAAAAAAAAAAAAAGTACCTAAGGGCATCATTCCTATTCACCAGCAAACTGGTCCCTCCTGAGACAACCATCACTACCAGTTTCTTATGTATCTTCCTAAAGATATTCTATGCTTGAGAACATAAATATGTACAAATTACATATAAACAATATACAGTGGCACCCAAACACTGTTCTTCAGTTGTTGCTTTTTTTTTTTTTTTTTTTGAGACACTGTTGCACGCAGGCTGGAGTGCAGTGGCAAGATCTTGGCTCACAACAACCTCCAGCTCCTGGGCTCAAGCAATTCTCCTGCCTCTGCCACCCATATAGTTGGGATTACAAGTGCGTGCTGCCATGCCTGGCTAATTTTTGTATTTTTAGTAGAGGTGGGATTTTGCCATCTTGCCCAGATTGGTCTAGAATTCCTGAGCTCAAGTGATCCACCCACCTCAGCCTCCCAAACTGTTGGGACTGCAGGCGTGAGCCACCATGCCCGGCCCCAATTTGCATTTTTAACTCATATGTTGAGGAATGTTCTGTTATCAGTGCACTTGGAGTTATCTCATTCTCCTTGCAGAGGGATGTTCCATGGATCTATTTAACCAGAACCTTGTTGATGTAGTAATATTTTGCTGTGAAAAACAATGCTGGAAAAAATAACCCTGACTGAAATTGACTCAACCAAGGAGAAATGCTGAGATCTCAGCATTTCTTATTAATAACCAAATTTGGTAGGATAAATACCAAGGAGTGGAATCGCCAGGTCAAACTGCCCTTTATATGAGGTTTACCAATTGACACTCAAACCACTTGCTTTAGAGCCCATTCCAAGTGTTTACCAAATTATGCTTACCCTTTGAATAAGGTTAAGCATCTCTTCATGTTTTAGTCAATTTTTGCTCCTCTGGAGCTTTTTAAATCCTTTGCCTATTTTTCGACAGGACTTTTCTTAATTGCCAAGTTCTAAAAGTGTTTTTTTTGTTATTGTCAAGATAGGGTCTTGCTGCATCAATCAGGCTGGAGTGCAGCGGTGCAAACATGGCTCACGTGTAGCCTCAAACTCCTGGGCTCAAGTGATTCTCCCACCTTAACCTCCTGAGTAACTGGGACAATGGGTGCACACCATCTTGTCCACCCTAAAATTTCTTCCAGGAAATTAACTTAATGTTATTGCAACAACCTCCCTCCGTTTCTGCAGTGCAACCTTGTATGGAGTTCCCTACCCTCTCACATATTTTAAACCCCATGTTTCTTCTAGTGCTCTTATGGTTTCATTTTCTTTCTTTCTTTTTTTGGAGACAGTTTCACTCCTGTTGCCCAGGCTGGAGTGCAATGGCCAAATCTCGGCTCACTGCAACCTCCACCTCCAGGGTTCAAGTGATTCTCCTGCCTCAGCTTCCCTAGTAGCTGGAATTATAGGCATCCATCACCACATCCAGCTAATTTTTTTATTTTTAGTAGAGACGGGGTTTCATTTTGGCCAGGCTGGTCTTGAACTCCTGACCTCAGGTGATCCATCTGCCTTGACCTTCAAAAGTGTTGGGATTACAAGCGTAAGCCAGTGTGCCCAGCCCATTTTCTTATATTTACATCATTCAGCTGCCGGGAATTAACTTTGTTGTAATTTAGTAGAGATCCAATTTCCCACCTCCACCTCCCTGCCACCACAAATGGTTACTCCAGAAATAAACTCTCAAAATTTTCTCAGAAATTGATTTTTCTGGAGAAAAAAGGTATAGTTGGCCTGGCCCTCTGTATCTGCTGGTTCCTCATCCACAGATTCAACTGTGGATTGAAAATATTTGAGAAAAAAATTAAAATGCTACAAATAAAACAGGGTAACAACTATTTACAGCATTGACATTGCATTAAGTGACATAAGTAATCTAGAGATGATTAAAGTATATGGGAGGAGGGCTGGGTGCGTGGCTCACACCCTCCTCCCATATACTTTAATCCCAGCACTTTGGGAGGCTGAGGCGGGCAGATTACCTGAGCTCAGGAGTTTGAGACCAGCCTGGCCAACATGGAGAAACTTCAACTCAACTAAAATTACAAAATTAGCAGGGCATGGTGGTGCACACCTGTAATCCCAGCTACTTGGGAGACTGAGGCAGGAGAATCACTTGAACCTGCAAGGCAGAGGTTGCATGAGCTGAGATTGCGCCATTGCACTCCAGCCTGGGCAACAAGAGCGAAACTCCACCTCAACTAAAAAAAAAATAAAATAAAAATCATGGCTTCTAGAGCCACACTGCCTATATATGAATTCCAGGTCTGCCACTTACCAGCTTTGTGACCCTTTAACAAGTTACGTATCTATGCATTAGATTTCTTCCTCACAAAATGGGGATATAACATTACCTGTTTTTTTTTTTTTTTGAGACAGAGTCTTGCTGTCACCCAGGCTGGAGTGCAGTGGTACAATCTTGGCTCACTGCAACCTTCCCACCTCCCAGGTTCAAGCGATCCTTGGCCTCCAGAGTAGCTGCGACTACAGGCGCATGCCACCATGCCTGGCTAATTTTTATATTTTTAGTAGATGGTTTTCACCATATTGGCCAGGCTGGTCTCAAACTCCTGACCTGTGATCCCCTTGCCTCAGCCTCCCAAAATGCTGGGATTATAGGCGTGAGCCACTGCACCTGGCCAATGTTACCTTTTGTTTTTTGAGTCTTACTCTGTCGCCCAGGCTGGAGTACAATAGTGCAATCTCAACTCACTGCAATCTCTGCCTCCCAGGTTCAAGCAATTCTCCTGCCTCAGCCTCCCAGGTAGCTGGGACTATAGGCGCCCACCACCACACCCGGCTAACTTTTGTATTTTTAGTAGAGACGGGTTTCACCGTATTGGCCAGGCTGGTCTTAAACTCCTGACTTTGTGATCCGCCTTGCCTCCGCCTCCCAAAGTGCTAGGATTATAGGCCCGGCAACATTACCTGTCTTGAGGGCTATTGTGAGGATCCATCACTTAACATGCAAAATGACTAGAACACATCTGTTACACAATACTTATTGTTATTCTACCAAGTATTCAACTTAATATGACTAAGTCCCATGGTCAGGGAAGAGATAAACAAGGCTAAATGTATGAGTCATAAGGACAGGCGGGAGGGTCAAAAGCCCAGTAGCCAAGTGGAACACTGAAGAAATCAAAGGCTTGTACCACCTAGCCTGTAGCATCCTGGGACCACTACTCAGACTTATTTTCTCTCCTTGATAAAAACAAATGCGATTTAAATATTTTGTTTCTGCTAGCAGGGAGGCAGAGGTCTGACTATGACATGAAACTGGCATGAGAATAGGCCAACAAGCCAAAATGCTGACTGGAATTGGAAGGAACACTGGAAGAGGACAGAGAAAAAGAACTCCAGGTAAGGGGAGAAATCTGAAAACTACAAAATACAAAAGAAAATTAAAAAAAAAAAAGGATGTTTTATGTCCTTTAGGACACATGCCAGAGGCCTAGGATGTATTGGGTGTTGCTCTACATACAACCACTTATGGGGAACACTCATGCTTTAGACAGGTTCCTCCTGTTCTTTGGGTGGTGAATGCAAAATGGTGCTTCATAAGCTTTACAGTATTATCCTTTGAACTCCAAAAGGGTCTTTCCAACCACAATTTACTGAAAAGTCTGAAGAATACTCCCTCAAGATGGCAAAAGAGACTGAATGCCCTCATTCCAGGTCTCCCTCCCCTCACCAGTAAGGTTTACTGCCTCCTCCTCTTTGCCAGGAGATAAGAGATGACCCAAGGTTGAAAAACACATAACAACTTTCTCAAATGACTTAGATTTAATCATCGGAAGCAAACTAAATGGAAACCTTACAATAGAGAAGAATTACATGTCAGTGTCTTTTGGAAAACTGAGCTGGGACAGAAAGGGACTGGGGGCTGCCCCCCAACCTGATCCCTTCTGAACAAAGACGTCCACAGTGTTCCTGGCACTCTGGCTCAGGAAAAGGGGAGACTCTGCTGGTTCTGTGCACTGAAGTAGCCTTGCCCAGCACTCACTCCTGGCCAGCATCAGGAGCCCCGCCTTGCCGGCTCTGGTCATCGCCTTTCTTTTTGTGGCCTGAGACGATGTCATCAATTCGCAGTAGCAGAACCGCTGTCTAGAAGGAAAACCACAGATGCAAAGAGGTCAGCAGAGAAGGAAAGGACACTTTTCTTTCCTTTAGATCGTATCACCTAGCTTCTACTACAGAATTGCCATTTTGCTTGTAATCTACCTTTTCAGTCTTGTATGTAAAATGTAGTTCTCGGCCAGGTGCGGTGGCTCATGCCTGTAATCCCAGCAATTTGGGAGGCCGAGGTGGGAGGATCACGAGGTCAGGAGTTCAAGACCAGCCTGGCCAACATGGTAAAACCCCGTCTCTGCTAAAAATACAGAAAAATCGGCTGGGGGTGATGGCAGGTGCCTATAATCCCAGCTACTCGAGAGGCTAAGGCAAGGGAATTGCATGAACCCAGGAAGTGGAGGCTGCAGTGAGCCAAGACTGCACACCACTGCACTCCAGCCTGGGCAACAAGAGCAAAACTCTGCCTAAAATTTAAAAAAAAAAAAAAAAAAAAAAATTTAAGCAGCACTTATGTATCTTAGAGTGCTTTACCTCCACTGCTGTCTTATAAGTCTGCAGCTTCACAGCCAATGGCTCCCATATGCCCAGTTCCTTCATGTCCACCAAAGTACCCGTCTCACCATTTACCCCCCAGGTCTCACAGTTCTCCTGGGTGTGCTTGGCCTGCAGTTGAAGCAAGAAGAAAAGGGGAAAATAAGTTAACAGGAAATGTCAGGTAAAAAACAAAGCCAAAAATAAATGACTGCTATAGAAGGGATAAGGAAAAATGGTAAAGACAGCAAACAAGTCAAAGACTAAAAGGAGAGAAAGATTTCAAGGAATAAACTATAAGGGGAATTTGGACAGCCAGATATGAACCCTCACCCCAGGCCAAACACAGCTTTCCCTACTTCATCAAGAGAAAAGCTTGGAGAGAAACTCACCCTAAGGGAGGTAAGTAGACGGATGGTGCTGGCCCCACAGTTCTGGATCAGGGTACGAGGGATGACCTCTAGGGCCTGTGCAACAGCCCTGTATGGCCATTGTTCCACACCAGTCATGGCTTTGGATTTTTCTGTCAAGGCATGGGCCACAGCCATCTCAGAGGCCCCACCCCCTGGCACCAGCTGAGGGTCCAGGAGAACATTGCGACACACTTGCATGGCATCCTGGAGATTGCGTTCTACTTCCTTGGAGAAGCAAACAGACAGTATGAAGCCAAAGTTCAATGACTCATGGAGAAATCAGAGCCACCAAAAGGACCTCCTAACTGCAAAGTTAATAAACCACCAAGGAGGGCAACTAGAAAAGGTCCCTGGAACCCCTACTGGGCAGAGCAGATGCTATTTACCTGAGGCTATTATAACTCATGACTAACAGGGTGGTGGGGAGTGGTATCTGCAAAGGGTTTGGGGATGTCACCCAACCATAAAGTTACGTCTTTGTCCATTACGCTAGATTAGAGCAATAACCTATTTCATCCCTTGGTAGTTATCTGGAAATAAACAGCATCTGTCTTGCTAGACAGAGCCATAACCTATTCCATCCCTTCCTAGTTGTATCTTTTAGGAGGCTGCATGGTGTTGTGCAAACTCTCCTACTTACTAGCTACATGCTTTTGGGAAAGTTACTTAGACTCAATGAGAGAAAAAAAGTAGTATTTATAACTTCAACGTAAAAAACAAGAAAGCAGTTGTTGCCAGGGAAGAGGAAATGAGGTATCTTGTTTGATGGGTACAGTCTGTTTTGCAAGATGAAAAAGTTCTGGAGATCTCTTGCACAAGAACATGAATATACTTAACATTACTGAACTGTACACTCAAAATGGTTAGGATGGTAAATTTTATGATTATAATTTTAAAATTTTTATTTAATTAAGAAAAGGAAGCAGAAAAGGAATTTGTCACTACAGATCCAAATTAAATAGCTATAAATGGACCACAGAATGATTTTAGGCCCTTTGGGAAACTCTTAAGAAGTCCAGTGACCTAATTCATCTGGTCATATATCCAAGGCTGACTCACCGCAAGAATCTCTTTGCTAGCCCCCCGGAGAAGAATGGTGCAGGCCTTGGGGTCTTTGCACTCAGTGATGAATGTAAAGTATTCATCTCCAATTTTCTTGATTTCCAACAAGCCTGCTCCCGTTCCAACATCATCTTCTCTCAGTTCCTCTGGTCGGCTGACTATCCGGGCCCCACAGGCTCTATTGGATGGAGGAGGTGGTAAGAATCACATGATTTCAGATACTTTTACCCATTTCCCTAGTCTCTAGGGTCTATAGCTGGGGATAAGGGCAAAAGTAGATTGCTACAAACATCACTTAAGAGGTCTTGGCTGCCTGGTGAAAAAGATTTTCAGGGGGCCAGGCACAGCGGCTCACACCTGTAATCCCAGTACTTTGGGAGGCCGGGCAGGAGGATTGCTTGAGCCCAGAAGTTCGACACCAGCCTGGGCAACATAACAAGACTCTGTCTCTACAAAAAAATATAAATTAGCTGGGCATGGTGACACCTACCTGTAGTTCCAGTTATTCAGGAGGGTGAGGTGGGGGATCCCTTGAACCTATTATATCAAGGCTGCAGTGAGTTGTGATCATGCCACTGCACTCCAGCCTACGTGACAGAGTGGGACCCTACCTCAAAAAAAAAAAATCTATGAAGCCATCACTGCAGTTATAGCAGCACTGCAATTACGCTAGCAGGTGGGAAAACCTCGAGAAATACCTATTTCATATTGAAAATGCAGCTTTTATGTAGGTAAGAACAGCATACCTATAGACTCTAATATGATTTGAGAAATTATGAAATTATTATGATACCTTATCACAAAAGTTGAAGGATCTAAAGCTGGATAATTTAATGCCAGCAAAGGATGGTTTGATAATTGTAGAAAGAGGTTTGTTTTGCTTTTAAAATGTCAAGATAACAGGAAATGGAGCTTCTGCTAACCAAAACACAGCAGATATGTTCCAAGATACCATTAAGAAAATCATTGGCAGGGCGCAGTGGCTCACACCTGTAATCCCAGCACTTTAGGAGGCCGAGGTGGGCGGATCACCTGAGGTCAGAAGTTAGAGACCAGAGTAGCCAACATGGTGAAACCCCATCTCTACTAAAAATACAATAAATTAGCCGAGCATGGTAGTGTATGCCTGTAATCCCAGCCACTCAGGGCAGAAGAACTGCTTGAACTTGGGAGGTGGAGGTTGCAGTGAGCCAAGATCACGCCACCGCACTCCAGCCTAGGCAACACAGTGAGACTCCGTCTCAAAAAAAAAAAAAAAAATCATTTAGGGCTGGGCATGGTGGCTCACTTTGGAAGGCTTGCGGTCAGGAGTTAGAGACCAGCCTGGCCGACATGGCAAAACCCCATTCTCTACTAAAAATACAAAAAAAAATTAGCCGGGTATATGCCTGTACTCCCAGCTACTTGGGAGGCTGAGGCAGGAGAATTGCTTGAACCCGGGAAGCAGAGATTTCGGTGAGCCGAGATCACGCCACTGCCCTCCAGCCTGGGTGACAGAGTGAGACTCTGTCTTTAAAAAAAAAAAGCAAGAAAAATCATTTTGGAGAAAGGGTATCTGCCTAAATATATATATATGCATTTTTTTGAGATGGAGTCTTGCTCTGTCGCCAGGCTAGAGTGCAGTGGCGTGATCTCAGCTCACTGCAACCTCTGCCTCCCAGGTTCAACCAATTCTGCAGCCTCAGCCTCCAAGTAGCTAGGACTACATGCGCGCACCACCATACCTGGCTAATTTTTTGTTATTTTTAACAGAGACGGGGTTTCACCATGTTGGCCAGGATGGTCTCGATCTCTTGACCTCGTGATCTGCCTGCTTCAGACTCCCAAAGTGCTGGGAATACAGGTATAAGCCACTGTGCCCGGCCTAATACATTTTTTATGTATATGAAAGTGACCTCCCTCAGGAAGATTATGCTACAAACGACATTTGAGAAGGGAGCACCAGGATTTTGTGCAAAGGAGTAGAGTTAGCCTGTCTCTTGGGCAGTCAGGTTTATGTCTTGTGGTTGTACAACCAGGCCCGGACAACAAGAACACTTTTTCTGGATTGCTTCCCTCAAGTCAGGAAGTACTTTTCCAGAAAAGGACTGCCTTTTAAAGTGCTTTTGATATGGGACAATGCCCCTAACCACCCAGAACCCCATGAGTTCAACACTGAAAACATCCAAATACTCTAGACCAGACAGTCAGAGAAGGACCTGTAAGGCTTATTATGCATGGTACTTTATGTAGAGCATTGTCGGCCGGGCACAGTGGTTCATGCCTGTAATCCCAGCACTTTGGGAGGCCAAGGCAGGAAGATCATGAGGTCCAGAGATCGAGACCATCCTGGCCAACATGGTGAAACCCTGTCTCTACTAAAAAATACAAAAATTAGCTGGGTGTGGTGTTGCATGCCTGTAATCCTGGCTACTAGGGATGCTGAGGCAGGAGAGCCGCTTGAACCTGGGAGGCGAAGGTTTTAGTGAGCCAAGATCATGCCACTGCACTCCAGTCTGGCGACAGAGCGAGACTCTGTCACAAACAAACAAACAAACAAACACATACACACACAAAATTGTCAACATTATGAAAGAGAACTCCAACAGAGAACATGTTGAAAATCTGAAAGGATTACACTGCTCAAGATGCTACAGTTGTTATAGAAAAAGCCTTACAAAAGCCATCAAGCCCAAAATGATAGATTTCTGTAGAAGGAAACTGTCCAGATGTTGTACATGACTTCGTAGGATTTATGACAGAGCCAATCAACAAAATCATGAAAGAGACTGTGGCTGTGGCTAAAAAAACTGGCATGGTGGCGATGAAGGGTTTCAATGTAAGGATCTTGGAGAACTTCAAGAGCTAACAGACATTATACCAGAGGAATTAACAGAAGATAACTTGATGGAGATGACTGCTTCCAAACTAGTGCCAGACGATGAGGAAGATGATATAGAAGAAGCAGTGCCAGAAAACAAACTGACATTAGACAATCTGGCAGAAGGCTTCTGATTATTCAAGACTGCTTTTGACTTCTTTTACAATATGGACCCTTCTGTGATAAGGGCATTGAAACTGAAGCATCAATGTGAGAAATGGAATGAGAGAAAAAAAAAAAGAAACTGAACCAGTGGAAGAGGGATTGGTATTATACAGAAACATTTTTAGAGAAATGAAAAAGCAAAAGTCAGACACATTACAACGTATTTCCATTGACTTACGACTGTGCCTCCTACCCATCCTGCCTCCCCTTCCACCTCTCTCCACTACTCTTCTGCCTCTGCCACCCAAGACAGAAAGACCAGTCCCTCTTCTTCCTCCACCAATTATGCAACATGAAGATGATGATGATCTTTACGATGATCTACTTCTACTTAAGGCATAGTGAATGTGTTACCTCTTCCTTATGATTTTCTTAGTAACATTTTTCTTCCTCTAGCTTACTTTATTGTAAAGAAATACAGTATATATAGCAAGGCAGGCCAATATTCAAGTCCAGGAAATATTAAAAAAAAAAAGAAATACAGTATATAACACATATGACGTACAAAAAATATGTGATAATCAACTAATGTATTATTGGTAAAGGTTCGGGTCAACAGTCAGCTATTAGAAGTTAAATTTTTGTAGAGTCAAAAGTTATACACGGATTTTCAACTCCTTGGGGGCTGATTCCCTAACCCTCAAGTTGTTCAAGGGTCAACTGTACACCTAAGAAAACTAGTCATCACTACTATAACCAGACACAGTTGAATCCAAAATATACTTTGTGGTTACTAAAATTTGGACAAATGAGCTCTCATGCATATGTAACATGTACATATTTCAATCAGAGAATTAGAAGCTGCAAAAAGAAAGAAAAAAAAATTAACACGTCTATACTATATAATGGTAATTTCTTTCATTCTTTTTTTGAGAAGGAGTCTCACTCTGTCCCCCAGGGTGGAGTGCAGTGGTGTGATCTGGACTCTGCAGTGACCTGAGACAGAGACACTGCACCTAGCCTGGGCAACAGAACAAGACTCTGTCTCAAAAATAAATAAATAAATAAAATAAAAAAATTAGTATTAAAAATAAATGAGGCCAGGCATGGTGGCTCACTAGGATTACGCCTGTAATCCTAGCACTTTGGGAGGCCGAGGTGGGTGGATCACCTGAGGTCAGGAGTTTAAGACCAGCCTGGCCATCATGGTGAAACCCCATCTTTAAAAAAAAAAAAAAAAAAATGAATGAACTTTGCTGGGCATGGTGCATGCCTGGGTACTGGGAAGGCTGAGAACAGGATGACTGCTTGAGCCCAGGAGTTTGAGACAGACCTAGGTAACACAGCAAGACCTCGTCTATTGAAAAGAATGGTCTCTGAGCACAGACATCAGTGCAGAAGTAGTGAATGCAATCTAGCGTTGCATAAACAGCAGCTAAGGATATAGCTGAGGAAACTGATGGTTCCGCTATAATCTGGGCCACTTCAAACAGACTACTCTGGAAATGTTCATTCAAAAATCGTCATAATGACATTTAAAAAACCTCTTTGATAAGCAGTTATTTAGAAATGTAATGGACCCCCACCAAGGTAGCAATTACAGATGTCTAAGCACAAGCTGCTCACTAATGATTAGGGGCGGTATAGTTGAGACTCATGCAGTAAATAACTGTTGGACTAGAGGACTTCTCAAGAGGGCAGGCAGCTAAGCCAAGGTTATTTCCACCTGTTACTGTATCCTTTACTAAACCTTTTCAGGTAATAATGACTATGTTATGTGGCTACAAAAAGGAAACACAGGGGAAGAAAAATATTATTTTTATCTGGCCTACTCACCTAGCAATGCGATTATTGTCTGTCTTCCGGACTCTGCGGATGGCTGTGATGTTGGCCCGCATGAGGTAGTGCTGAGCTAAATCTACAAATCCAAGAGTAGAGGTGTCAAGCTGGGTTCCAAACTGGTTTTATAATCAAAGTACTCTAACCATCACACTATTATGCCCCTGTTGACATGAGGGGGAAAAACAAAAATTCCCCACCCTCATCTACCTCAAAGGTAGGCTGGAAAAATTATTGAAGTCCCACCTGAGATGCCCTTTTCAGTGATGACCACATCAGGCTTCAGCTGGATAATGTCTTCACAGAGCTGCTGGATGTACTCTTCTTCCATTTGGAGAATTCGTGTGAAGTCCTCCTCTCGTGTAATCTCAATGTCAGTCTGTGTAGTAAAGACAAGACACTCTGATTTTAAAATCCCTAAACTGGTGAAGCTCTTAGAGTCATACTACACTCCCTCTACCTACCTCTCCCACGTATCTCAGAGTCAGAATTATGTTAAAGCCGTGATCTCAACACCTCTGTAAGCCCTCGTAACACCTTTGTAAGCTCTTGTTATCACCTAGTTTAACCCCTTCCTTATAGAAACAACCAGAACCGATAGTCACACAGCAGTTGGTGGTGAGCTTGGCCTTTCTAAGGTCTCTGACCACTCAGTCCAATCATACATCTGTCCTAGCAGTGTGCATGAAAATTCTGGGTCTTAATTCTTCCCACTAATTGATTATTGTTCTTTCCAAAGATAATGGAGCCTTGTGAGCCTCCTGCCCCCTAGAAATTCTTTTTTTTTTTTTTTTTGAGATGTAGTCTCGCTCTGTCGCCCAGGCTGGAGTGCAGTAGGATGATCTCAGCTCACTGCAACCTCTTCCTCCTGGGCTCAAGCGAATCTCCTGCCTCAGTCGCCCGAACAGCTGGAATCACAGGTGTGTGCCACCACACTCAGCTAATTTTTGTATTTTTGGTAGAGATGGGGTTTAACGATGTTGGCCAGGATGGTCTCGATCTCTTGACCTCATTATCTGCCCACCCTGGCCTCCCAGAGAGTAGGATTACAGGCGTAAGCCACCACTCCCGGCCTTTTTGTTTGTTTGAGACAGGGTCTCACTGTTGTTCAGGCTGGAGTTCAGTGGTGTGATCACAGCTCCCTGAACCCTTGACCTCCTGGGCTCAACCAATCCTCTTGCCTGAGCTTCCCGAGTAGCGGAAATTACAGGGACATGCCACCATGCCCAGCTGATTTTTTTTTTAAAATAGAGACAGGGTATTTGCCATGTTACCCAGGCTGATCTTGAACTCCTGGGCTCATGCCATCCACCCGCCTTAGCCTCCCAAAGTGCTAGGATTATAGGTGTGAACCACTGCACCCAACTGAAATTCTCTTTTCAGTACTTCAAAGCTGAATTAACTCCTAACTTATGTTCCCTGGTGCATTAGGAAAGGTAGCACGAGAGTATAAAACAGGCCAAACATGACCAGGTTCAGATCTCGACTTTGGCCAATACTAGCTGTATTCCTCAAGCAATTAACCTAACTTGTCTGAGCTTCAGATCCCTCATCTATAAAATGGAATCAACACCAACTATTCTAAAGGATTGTTCTAAGAGTCAGTGTACACTATGCACCCAGAAGGCCTGCAATAAACACATCTTTTATTTCTGTTGTTCATATTTACAGTCAGATTCTTGCCATCTACTTAAGGAACAAGGCCAAGAACCTTACCTGGCTTTCTCCCTTCTTGTATTCCAGAGAAGAATCCAGCAGCACAATGCGAGGGTTCTTGATATAGCGCCGCATGCGTGGATGGGTCACATCCTTGTTAATCATGACTCCACGCAAGACACAGGAGTCTTCAATGATGCCCCCAGGTATCTGAACAAAAGACAACTACACTTTAATCCATTTTTAATCCAAATTTTAAAATCCAAATTTAAGATAATTTCTTAATTTCCTTCCCAGATATTCATCTTTCCCAAATAGCCACTGTTTCAAGTTTCTAAAGTAACTTTCTTTGATGAAGCTCAAAAATATGGTTGGAATCACATTTTCTTCCCACCAGGAAATACACAAATTTTAGACCATGACACTCAACTTGAATGTCAGCTGAGATCCACAGAAATACAGCAGCTCACATCTAAAATTCCAGCTACTCAAGAGGCTCAGGCAGGAGCCCTTGAGACCAGGAGTTCGAGACCAGCCTGGGCAACACAGTGCGACCCAACTGCTATTTAAGTAAATAAATAAGGGCTTAGCTGTCTCTAATTTCTTTAAAAATATTGCCACAGAATTTTAGGCTTGGGGCTCCATCTACTGGCCACAAGCTATATGACTAAATCTTTTTTTTTTTTTTTGAGATGAGTCTTGCTCTGTCACCTAGGCTGGAATGCAGTGGCTCACTGCAACCACCGCCTCCCGGGTTCAAGCGATTCTCCTGCCTCAGCCTCCCGAGTAGCTAGGATTACAGGCGTGTGCCACCATGGCCGGCTAATTTTTGTATTTTTAGTAGAGACAGGGTTTCACCAATTTTGTCAGGCTGGTCTTGAACTTCTGACCTCGTGATCTGTCTCAGCCTCCCAAAATGCTGGGATTACAGGTGTGAGCCACTGCGCCCAGCCTAAGCTTTTGATCTTAATGAAATTTAGTAGAGAGGATAGAAAGCTTTCAGGGGCTTACTATTATAATAGCACTGTATTATAGAGCCCTTGTTAAGCTTATACCCTGACCAAATGACAGATGTCTGCAAATACACAAACATGGAGACACCAATAAGCCTTTCCCTTGTCCTTATTAACCTTGTGTAGAGATAGCAGTGAAGGTAACAACAAAATTATTTCAGGAAATTCCTACTTGGTAGCCTTTTTAGGTTTCTGTTTTCCAGGCAGCAAGTACAAAGTTCTTCCCAGTTCTAACTAAAGACGCCTTGCTCTGGGCAGGTGTGGTAGCTCACGCCTGTAATCCCAGCACTTTGGGAGGTGGAGGCAGGTGGATCACCTGAGGTCAGGAGTTCGAGATCAGCCTGGCCAAAATGGTGAAATCCCATCTCTACTAAAAATACAAAAATTAGCTGGACGTGGTGGTTGGAAGCCTGTAATCCCAACTACTTGGGAGGCTGAGGCAGGGGAATCGCTTCAACCTGGGAGGCGGAGGCTCCAGTGAGCTGAGATTGTGCCATTGTACTCCAACCTAGGCAATGGAGCAAGACTCCATCTCAAAAAAAAAAAAAAGATGCCTGGGCAACATAGTGAGACCCTCATCTCTACAGAAAGAAAAAAAATTAGCCAGGCGTAGTGGCATGTGCCTGTAGTCCTAGCAAATCAAAAGATTTGCTTGAGGCCAGGAGTTTGAGGCTGTAGTGAGCTATGACTGTGCCACTGAACTCCAAGGCAACAGGGTGAGACTGTCTCAAAAAAAAAAAACAAAAAAAAACCACTAAAAACAATTTCCTCACAAGTGAGATGACTCGTGCTAAGAAATAATTTGACCCAACGTACACAATGCAAAAGTTTACCTTTTCCACCTTTGCGTATTTTTTTATGTCAATCTCTTTTCGACCATTCTCCTCAAACTGTACTGTCTTGACAGCATCCAGGGCAATGTTGCAAGCCAAAGATGACCACCGACTGATGGCTTTGGTAGTAATGGAGCTATTGATGATGTTCAGCATCATATCACTGTTATTGATGTCAACTGGGATACTAGAGAAAAGAAAACCAGATGATAAGTGAAGAAGGCATGTTAGGTATGTACAGATGTGCCTCATCTGTATCTCAGTGACTGTAATAATGGGCCAAGAGCCAGAACAAGGGGATCTGTTCCTTTGGAGGAAACTAAAAGGACATCAGAAGGAAACTAAAAGGACAATCTGCCTTTCAGTCAATTCATCCGTAGAAGGTGCCTTAATTCCCTGAGCAACCCTTTACGCTTAGATACAAAGATTTATGTAAAATAATTTGTTCCTTATCTTCTGCTGCAACCAGGTAAACTCTTCAATTTTTACAACTCAGGTCAAGACACATTTTTTTCTATGAAACCTTATGCCGCCAGGCGCGGTGGCTCAGGCCTATAATCCCAGCACTTTCGGAGGCCGAGGCAGGTGGATCATGAGGTCAAGAGATCGAGACCACCGTGGTTAACATGGTGAAACCCTGTCTCTACTAAAAATACAAAAATTAGCCAGGAGTGGTGTCATGCGCCTGTAGTCCCAGTTACTTGGGACACAGAGGATGCAGTGACCTGAGATCATGTCACTGCACTACGGCCTGGGCAACAGAGTGAGATTGTCTCAAAAACCAAAACAAAACAAAAAAAAACCACAAAATAAACAAAATCCCTATCTTAACTGTGTAAGGTACATAATATAAAAAATAAATAATTTTTCTGGGAGGCCGAGGCAGGTAGATCACTTGAGGTCAGGAGTTTGAGTCCAGCCTGACCAATATGGTGAAACCCGATCTCTACTAAAAAAATTCAAAAATTAGCTGGGTGTGGTGGCGTGCGTCTGTAGTCCCAGCTACTCAGAAGGCTAAGACAGGAGAATTGCCTGAATCCAGGAGGCAGAGGTTGCACTGAGCCAAGATCACTCCACTGCACTCCAGCCTGGACCGAGACTCCAACTCAAAAAAAAAAAAAAGGTAAAGTGTTCTAGGTAGGCAGTTATTACTTGATTTAAAAAAACATCTTTCTGGGCTGGGCTTGGTGGCTCACACCTGAAATCCCAGCACTTTGGGAGGCTGACGTGGGTGGATCACCTGAGGTCGGGAGTTTGAGACCAGCCTGACCAACATGGAGAAAGCCCATTCTCTACCAAAAATACAAAATTAAGTCAGGTGTGGTGGCACAAGCCTGTAATCCCAGCTACTTGGGAGGCTGAGGCAGGAGAATCGCTTGAACTTGGGAGGCGGAGCACTCTAGCCTGGGCAACAAGAGCGAAACTCTGTCTCACACATATACAAAAAAACCTTTAAGGGTGCAGCTCCACATAATAAAACCCATGGGTACCTCTACACTCACAGAGCTCACTGCATAAAAATAATTAGATCAAACACCTCATTCCTTAAGTGTGCCAAAGACAGTAGTGTAAAACTTGTTCAAGAACAGGCAGTATAATATAAACCTCACCAAATTACTAAATACGTATGCATCTCATGACCCAACCATATGAGTAGAACATTTAAATAAACAAACAAAAAAGAAAAACTATTTCCAGGTGGGCATGGAAGAAAGAATACATTATAGGTTTTACTTTGTGAGATGGAGTTTTGCTCTGTTTGCCCAGGCTGGAGTGCAATAGTGTGATCTCGGCTCACGGCAACCTCTGCCTCCTGGGTACAAGCGATTCTCCTCCTTCAGCCTCCCGAGTAGCCAGGATTACAGGCATGCACCACCATGCTCAGCTAACTTTTTGTATTTTTAGCAGAGATGGGGTTTCACCATGTTGGCCAAGTTGGTCTTCATGAACTGACCTCATGATCCATCCGCCTCAGCCTCCCAAAGTGTTGGGATTACAGGTGTGAGCCACTGTGCCTGGCCCTAATTTTTGTATTGTTAGTAGAGACGAGGTTTCACCATGTTGGTCAGGGTGGTCTCGAACTCCTGACCTCAGGGGATTTGTCCGCCTAGGCCTCCAAAGGTGCTGGGATTATAGGCATGAGCCACCGCGCCTGGCCAGATCCTCTCATACTTGATACTACCTATTTCTTGCCCCCGAGATACCTGATTTTCCTTAGGGTGCTGATCATATCATCCAATGCCTTGCGGTAAGCACTGATCACTACTGTTGGGTGCATCTGCTGCTCCAAGAAGTGCTCAGCTACAGACAGCATTTCCCCCGCTGAAAAAGATACAAGCACCATAATAATGTTTTAAAGTATCTGGATATCAAGGCAACCAACTTCATTATTCTTCCAAAAAATACTCTCCTAAATCAGACTCCCGCAAAAGACGTGACATTTGGCCATTCATACTAATCCAAGCCAATTCATACAAAAAACATCTTTACTGTACATATTTTAAATGATCAGGCTAGGTATTGTGGCTCATCCCTGTAATCTCAGGCTGGGTATTGTGGCTCATCCCTGTAATCTCAGAAATTCAAGATCAGCGTGGGCAACATAGTGAGACTGTCTTTACAAAAAAATTTAAAAATTAGCTTGGTGTGGTGGTACGAGCCTGCAGTCTCAGCTACTCAGGAGGCTGAGGTAAGAGGATTACTTGAGCCTGGGAGGTTGAGGGTGCAATAAGCCATGACTGCACCATTGCATTCCAACTTTGGTGACAGAGAGAGACCCAGTCTCAATAAACAAAATGATGAAGGACTGATTCCAGGGCTTACTTATTCTCTTTTTTTTTTTTTGAGCAGGAGTCTGGCTGTCACCCAGGCTAGAATGCAGTGGCGCAATCTTGGCTCACTGCAACCTCTGCCTCCCAGACTCCCAAGTAGCTGGGATTACAGGTGTGTACCACCATGCCCAGGTGATTTTTGTATTTTTAGTAGAGATGGGTTTCACCATGTTGGTTGGCCAGGCTGGTCTCGAACTCCTGACCTCAGGTGATTTATCCACCTTGGCCTCCCAAAGTGCCGGGATTACAGGTGTGAGCCACTGCGCTTGGCCTTCCCTTGATCTAATAAAAAAGAAAAATTTTCCCTAAAGGCTGTAAAATAAAGAAAAATACACAAAAGGAAAACTGACTTGTTTATTAGTACCTTAATACCTAATAGTCAAACTGCTGAAACTAAAAACACACAAAACCTGACATCTGAAAGAGTATTCAGGGCTGGATGTGGTGGCTCACGTCTGTAATCTCAGCACTTTGGGAAGCTGGGGTGAGCAGATCACTAGGCCTTGGAGTTTTTAGACTAGCCCGGGCAACATAGCAAAACCCTATATCTACAAAAAAATTCAAAAATTAGCCAGGTATGGTGGCATGCGCCTGTAACTACTACTTGGGAAGCTGGGCTGAAAGGACTCATTGAGCCCAGAAGGTCAAGGCTACAGTGAGATGTGATCACACCATCGCACTCCAGCCTAGGCAACAGAGCAAGATTCTGTTTCAGAAAAATAAAAAATTCAAATTAGAAAATGTACACACTTAAGGCTGGGCACGGCGGCTCATGTCCGTAATCCTACCACTCTTGAAGGCCGAGGCAGGTGAATCACTTAGGACAGGCTGAGGCAGAATTGCTTGAACCCAGGAAGTGGAGGTTGCAGTGAGCTGAGATCATGCCACTTCACTTTAGCCTGGGTGACAGAGCAAGACTCATCTCCAATTAAAAAGAAAAAAAATCAGCTAGGTTGGGTAATGCTGGCCTGTAGTCCTAGCTACTCAGGAGGCTGAGGCAGGAAGACTGTGTCTGCAGTGAGCTATAATTATGCTACTGTACTCCAGCTGAGATGACAGAGCAAGACCCCATCTCTTAAAATTAAAAAAAAAATTCATATTATAATGATTTTGATAACGCTTCTAATCCTAGCACTTGGGGAGGCTGAGGGAGAAGGATCACTTGAGCCCAGGAGTTTGAGACAAGCCTGGGCAACATAAAAGCAAACTCTACGAAAAATAAATAACAATGATTTCAATGTAATAACTTTATTTTTAGGTATGTGGGCCCACACTGTAAATCAGAATCCCTTGGCCAAGCGCAGTGGTGCATGCCTGTAATCCCAGCACTTTGGGAGGCCATGGTGGGTGGATCACCTGAGCTCAGGAGTTCGAGACCAGCCTGGACAACATGGTGAAACTCTGAAATTAGCCAGGTGTGGTGGCACATGCCTGTAATCCCAGCTACTAGGAAGGCTGAGGCAGGATCACTTGAACCTGAGAGGTGGAGGCTGCAGTGAGCTGAGATTGCGCCACTGCACTGCATCCTGGGCAACAGAGAGAGACTCTGTTAAAAAAAAAAAAAAAAGAAAAAAGAAAAAAAAAGCATTCCTTAATTTAAAATAGTCCCTCTTGGGCCAGGCACCGTTGCTCATGCCTGTAATCTCAACACTTTGGGAGGCAGGCAAATTACCGCAGGTCAGGAGTTTGAGACCACCCTGACCAACACGGAGAAACCCCGTCTCTACTAAAAATTACAAAATTAGCTGGGCATGGTGGTGTATGCCTATAATCCCAGCTATTAGGGAGGCTGAGGGAGGAGAATCGTTTGAACACGGGAAGCGGAGGTTGTGGTGAGCCAACATTGTGCCATTGTACTCCAGCCTGGGCAACAAGAGCAAGACCCCATCTCAAAAAAATAAAATAAAAAAATAGAGACATGGTCTTGCTCCGTTGCCCAGGTTGGAGTGCAGTGGCACGAACACGGCTCATTGCAGCCTCAACTTCCTGCCTTACTGACGCCAGCGTCCCCAACAGCTGGGACTACAAGTGTGTGCCACCACACCCAGCTGATTTTTTAATATTTTTATAGCAGTGTGGTCTCTCCATGTCGCCCAGGCTGGTGCTGTACTTGGGCCCAATGGATCCTCCCACCTTGGCCTCCCAAAGTGCTGGGATTATAGGCGTGAGCCACCACACTTGGTTGCAATCAAATTTTTTAAAACTAGTGTGTCTAGTATAAAAATTTTACTGTCATCTTGACATTTACACAATAAAGACAATAGTTCAAGATTTGAAAAATAATTATGATCCTATAGGAAGTAGAAAGATGAGTCTTTAAACTTACATAGCCCAGGGTCACTATCCTCGAGATTTCATTTATTTGTGAATTCACCCACTTGCTAAACTTTATTTGTAACCCCAAAATCAATATTCATGACACTTTCATAGTCATTCACGGACATCCACAGAATGGCAAAAAAATCGAGTCACCCAGTGACATTCCTAGGTGAGGTCAAACAAGGTCTTGCTTTAGCTCTTACACTGTAAAAGTGTCCTTTATGCAGTAAATTTAAGGTTATGTTTTTCACATTTTTCTTGATAATTTCAGTATTTAAAATGGCTCACAAAGGTAGTGCTTAAGTGCTATCTAACGTTCCTATGTGCAGGAAGGCTGTGATGTGCCTTATAGAAAAAATACATGTTAAGTGAGCTTTGTATAGGCATGAGTTATATTGCTATTGGCTATGAGTTCAATGCTAATAAATCAACTACATACATATGTGTATAAATATATGTGTGTGTATGTGTGTGTGTGTGTGTGTATGTGTGTGTCTGTATATGCTTGCGTGTACATATATTTTGAGATGGAGTCTCGTTCTCTCGCCAGGCTGGAGTGCGGTGGTGCAATCTCCACTCACTGCAACCAGTTCAAGTGATTCTCCTGCTACAGCCTCCCGAGTAGCTGGGATTACAGCCATGTGCCACCATGCCCAGCTAATTTTTGTATGTTTAGTAGAGACAGGGTTTCACCATGTTGGCCGGGATGGTCTGGATCTCCTGACCTCGTGATCTGCCCACCTCAGCCTCTCAAAGTGCTGGGATTACAGGCGTGAGCCACCGTGCCCGGCCTATCAACTATACATATTAAACGGGCGTCTTGAAGACAGAAAACACATACAATAAGGTATGTATTTATCAGTTGATGAAAGAGTGACCAGAGGCTTACAGGTACCTAACCCTGCATTTCCTGTAGAAGCAATGATTTACTTGTCAATTCAGTGTTTGTAGTGATTTTATAGAATATTATAACTTACAGTGAATAAAGAGAATTTGTTATTTATCAGCCAGATTTGCATAGCTCATTCTATTCATACAAATGTTTTATACCCACTGGAGACAATACATAGAAAATTACCAATAAGCTATTTAAACATTTCTAACTAGCGGATTAGTAACAGAATTTCCTTCTTAAAATATGACACAGATGTTATTTTGAATTTTTCCTTATCAACCTCCCATTCTTCTCTTACCAAGAATAATTACTGATGTGGTCCCATCTCCAACCTCTTCATCCTGGGTCCGGCTAATTTCAATCATGGACTTGGCTGCTGGATGCTGGACCTGAATCTAAAAAAGTTGAGCACTACTGAATCCACACTATTCAGAATACCTCTTAACTTATGCAGCGTGGCCTTAACTCTTGGGCTTCTTGCTTCTTTTTTTTTTTTTTTTAATTTTTTAATTTTTTTTTTTAATTGAGATGGGGTTTCACCATGTTGGCCAGGATGGTCTCGCTCTCTTGACCTTGTGATCTGCCTGCCTCGGCCTCCCAAAGTGTTGGGATTACAGGCATGAGCCACTGCACACGGCCTTTTTTTAAATTTTTTTTTGGGGGGGGCTTCTTGCTTCTATTTTCCCTTTAATGTTTTACCATATCTTGAAAGATTAAAAATGGCACCCTAAATAAATTAAGTAAACCACTTTCCAAATCTTTTTTAGGAAAAAATTTATCACATGTACTCAACTATTAAAGCTTCCAGAGGACAGAACAATAATTTTTAGCTTATTTACTGGAAGCACCATTGTAGTTGAATTGTGTTCTTCATAAGATATGTTGAAGTTGGCTGGGCATGGTGGCTCATACCCGTAATCCCAGCACTCTGGGAGGCCGAGGTGAGCAGATCACCTGAGGTCAGGAGTTTGAGACCAGCCTGGCCAACATGGTGAAACCCCGTCTCTACTAAAAGTACAAAAATTAGCTAGGTGTGGTGGCAGGCACCTGTAATCCCAGCTACTCAGGAGGCTGAGGTAGGAGAATCGCTTGAACCCAGGAGGCAGAGGTTGCAGTGAGCTGAGATCATACCACTGCACTCCAGCCTAGGCAACAAGAGTGACACTCCATCTCAAAAAAAAAAGATACGTTGAAGTCATAACTCCCAGAACCTGTGAACTTTATTTTGAAAGAGGGTGTTTGCAGATGCAACCAAGTCAGATAAGGTCATTCTGAATTAGGGTGGGCTCCAAGTCCAATCACCTGTGTCCTTGTATAAGAGACATCCAAGGGGAATAACAAGAGGACCGAGGCAGAGACCAAGTTCGTGCCAAGGAAAGCCAGCAACCATGAGAAGCTAAAAGAAAAGAAGGATTCTTCCCTAGAGACTTCAGAAGGAGCATGGCCCTGCTGACACCTTTATTTCAGACTTCTAGCTTCATTCTGTAAGATAATACATTTCTGTTGTTGAAGCCAACCAGCTTCTGGCAATCTGTTACAGCAGCCCTAAAAAACTAATCAGAGCCTATATCTTAATAGGTTCTTTATGTTTATAAAACTGTCAGAAAGCAAAAAAAAAAAAACAAAACCAAAAACAAAACACACCTCTCGAAGAATGGCATTCCCATCGTTGGTCATCACGATGCCTCCCATTGGGTCCAGAAGCATCTAAGATAAAAGCAAAAGTTCTGTTTAAAGTGTCCTAGATAACAGGAAGAAAAAATCTGTAGTCTAAGAGTTTTAGTGAGAGATAAGCCTACCTTCATCATGGACTTGGGTCCCAAACATGTTCGGATGATATCTGCAATAGTCTAATGGAAAGACAACATAAAATAGGCAAGCACAAATCAGAGGATAGTGTGAGAATGTTGGAGCGACAGGGGAAAGAGGTATGAACAACCCACAGAGCCAGTGTTTTACTTTATTTTAATTTCATTTTATTTTTAGATATGGAGTCTCACTATGCTGCTCAGGCTGGTCTCAAACTCCTGGGCCCAAGTGATCTACCCACCTCGGCCTCCCCAGTGTTGGGATTACAGGCGTGAGCCACTGTGCCTGGCCAGAGCCAGTATTTTAATGACACCCCTAAAGTACGGTTGGCAATCACTTTATTTTTTTGAGACAGAGTCTCACTGTGTCATCCACGAGTGCAGTGGTAAGATCTCAGCTCACTGCAACCTCTACCTCCTAAGCTTCAGCAATTCTCCTGACTCAGCCTTCCAAGTAGCTGGGAATACAGGCACCTGCTACTGGGCCTGGCAAATTTCTTTTAATATCTTTAGAAGAGACAGAGTTTTACCACGTTAGCCAGGCTGATCAGGAACCCCTGACCTCAAATGGTCCACCTGCCTCGCCTCCCAAAGCTCAGGGATTACAAGCATGAGCGACAGCGCCCCACGAAAGCCAGTGTTTTAGCGACACCCCTAAAGTATGGTTAGGAATCACTTCAGACGGCTGGGTGTGGTGGCTCATGCCTATAATCCTAGCACTTTGGGAGGCCAAGGTGGATGGATCACCGGAGGTCAGGAGTTTGAGACCAGCCTGGCCAACATGGTGAAACCCTATCTCTAAAAAAAACAAAGTTAAAAAATTAAAAAAAAAAAGGAATCACTTCAGACATAGTATGCTACTAGCTTTAGCACTAGATCTAGCATGCAGCTAGCTCCTGTTGTTTTTCTCCCCTTGGGAATAGGTTTCAGGATGGATATAGAAATGAATTTTCACAAGCCGAGTGTGGTGGCTCACGCCTGTAATCCCAGCACTTCGGGAGGCCGAGGCAGGTGGATCACGAGGTCAAGAGATTGAGACCATCCTGGCCAACATGGTGAAACCCAGTCTCTACCAAAAATACAAAAATTAGCTGAGCGTGCGTCGTATCGCATGCCTGTAGTCCCAGCTACTCAGGAGGCTGAGGCAGGAGAATCGCCTGAACCTGGGGGACGGAGGCTGCGGTGAGCCAAGATCATGCCCCTGCACTCCAGGCTGGCAACAGAGAAAGACTCCGTCTCAAAAAAAAAAAAAGAAAGAAATGAATTTTCACACAAGAAAAATGGGGAAATGGCTCCCAGAGCTTCTGTTTCCCGGCAGTCCTAATTACTACAAGTCCATGTCTTAGTATTTCTTTCTATGACAGTGGTCTCCACACCACCCTAAATCAGATAGACGGCTACTTCACTATTTCATTCAAAAGACATTTACCGAATATCCGTCCAAGATCTACAATGGGCACTAGGAATACAAAAGGGAATAAATAAAATCTTTCTTTATTAGAGAGTAACTCAGTTTAGTATGGGAGACAGACACAAATAGAATGCTATAAAACAATACACAGCAACAGAATTATGCATAAGTTAACAAGAAAATTATCAATCCTAAGAAGGAGAGGGCTTTCTTTCCCCTACCATCACCAGGAAAATGTTCTGAAAGAAGAGATCACCTTTTCCTCTGCCTATTTTCACACTCTATATGAGTCTAGATGTATAGGACACACGGTGATGACCAAACACCAGGGAAGATAGCTGGAGGCAAACTACCATAAACACTTAAAAGATTTGTGACTTACAATCAGGAGAAGGGCAAAAAACAAAACAAAACAAAACAAGATTTGTGACCTTGGCAGCATTGATGTTTCCAGATTGAACTTTTCTTCCAGATTCACGCTTTGTGTTCTGGCCTGAAATAGATAAAAACACAAGAGTCAACAGCCCAGGACTGCCCCATCATACACAAGTTATTTATTTCCCGGTCTCTGAAAAACAAGAATGCAGGTTTCATGGTGCATGCCCAAAGCAAAGCTTATCAAACTCTATATTTTAAATATGTGCAGTTTATTATATGTCAACCACATCTCAAAAAACTGTAAACATGTCCTTATGGCTTACTTTATTTCAACCCTTGCTATATTAAGAAATAACTTTGGAATCTTGGTGAATACGTTCCTTTTAACCAGATATTCATGTATTAGAAAAAGCGAAATAAAAATGGAAAAACAAAAAAACATATAGAGAAAAAAACAAAGAAGAAAAATATTCATGTATTTACAGCAGGGATTCATAACCTGAGATCTATGAATGGGCATTAATGGGATAGTGAATTCCCTGAGACTCTGTGACAAAATGAGAGATACTGCCATTTTTTTTTTCCAGAAAGAGGATCCACAGCTATCATTAGAGTCTCAAAGGGCTGGTGATCCTAAGAAATGACCAATTATTGCTTTATGTAAGCAGGGAAAGTGTTTGGGGATTCATTTTCTGCTTGGATAGGGGGATCATATACTAATAGGTCCAACATAATTACTGATAGTGCCCCCACAGAATACTGTTTAGAACACACTCAACAGTTTGTAAAATAAATTATATAGTCACTCCATAATTGGATGTAATAAGAAAGCCTCAGTAATCCATTTACCATCACTAAGAGCTGACCACATATTTTAATTGGGAGCCTAATCAGTCACGGAGCTCCCAACCACATATTTTTAAATTAAAAATGACCACATATTTTAATTGGGAGCCTAAACGGAAGCTCTGGGAGCCATTTCCCCCTTTTTCTTGTGTGAAATGCAGACCTGAAAGGAGCTTTGCAAATATACCACTCACCCCAGCCCATCTCAGCGGAGACAAGCCAGTGGTTATAACCAAACCAACATGATGTTTATTTCCTTCCCCTCTCCAAATTACATTCCCTTACAACTTAAGTCCGTAAATCTTTCAATCTAGTCCCATCAAACCAAAACATCCACAATCCTTAGGATTTACATCTATCTCAGGCAGCTGTAACAAAAAACCTGCATGGACCTACCATCCATCAGAAAGAGTAAGGTTTTTTTTTTCCCCCTGAAAAGTTATTTCTCAGGTACAGAGATAATGAATAAAAACTCTGAACAGCATTCAGTATACAGAAAATGGTAAGGGAGAGGAGATGGCTCGTCAGGCATCCTAGCTGTTCCTGCAGATGAGACACAGAAGTTATACATAGAACGGAAACATATCAAAGGAAGACAATGGAGGTGGTGCTCCCTACAAAAAAAATTAAGGGGCCGGGCGCGGTGGCCCACGCCTGTAATCCCAGAACTTTGGGAGGCGGAGATGGGCGAATCACCTAAGCTCAGGAGTTCGAGACCAGCCCGGCCAACATGGTGAAACTCCATCTCTACCAAAATACAAAAATTAGGTGGGCGTGGTGGCGTGCGCCTGTAATCCCAGCGACTCGGGAGGCTGAGGCAGGAGAATAGCTTGAACCCGGGAGGCAGAGGCTGCAGGGAGTTGAGATCGCACCACTGCACTCCAGCCTGGATGACAGAGCGAGACTCTGTCTCAAAAAATAAGAAGAAAAAAATGAGGAATCTTCCAAAGAGAAAAGATGACCAGTCGAAAAATCTGGGAAAACCCAACTGGTTAGTGTGAAAGATTACAACATCGGGGATCCGGAGGGAACGATCACATCTCTAAGATCAGTGAAGCAGGTACAGTTACTTCAGGAGCAGGGGTTGCTGTTCAAGCGACTGTTACTGAAAAGAAATGTAAGGTACAGTGACCAAGGATACTACCTATTTACCATACCTTCTATAAGCAGTTTACCTACTTATCTCATTTAATTCTCACAATTCTACCAGGAAATACTATTAACTCCGTAATACAGATGGAAACATTTAAATTACCGCTACTAAGGGATGGGCCGAGGATATAAAGCTAGACCTAACTGAAAAACAAACAAACCCAACATATTATCCTTGCAGCTGTACAGCGACAATCAGGCTAGAAAGCGTGCAGGGGCGGGGGAAGCGTGGGAGATGAGGTACGGAACGCGTGGGAAAGAGCTTCCCAAGACGAGTGCACACGTCAAGAAAAGAGGCTCAGGGAGGGGAAGGTCAGTTTGAGTTTGTGAAAAGAGGCAAATAGGTTAAGGGAAGAGAGGAAAGCGGTACACAGGGCTTCCAAAATGAAGATGATAACTGGAAGGCTCAGTGGCCGGATCAAGGCGGGACGGAGCGGGGGCGACACTGAAAAGTATGAACACAGGAGGGCGAAAAGGGGTCCCTTCCCTGGCATCCCCAAAACTTACTCAGCACGAGCACGGGACGATGGCCCATCATGGCGGCGCGATGCAGAGCCGGGTACCTAGAGCTGGGGGAACCGGCAGAACCTTCTGGAGAGAGAGAACCAGACAGAAACCCAGAAAACGCTGCCTCCTCAGGGCTTACACCTTAACGCGCTACTCTCAAGGTAGCCGCCAATCACCGCACCCATCTCATTGACCGGCACAAAAACAGACCAATTGACACCTTAGTCCCGCCCCCTACGCAAGAACGGCTAGACAAGTTAGGCAGAGAGAGCACGGTGAAGGCACTAGGAGGGCACAGGCGCTTGCGCAATAGGGTGGCCGCTCCCCGCCGCGTGCGGCGCGAACGACGGCGCAGGCGCCAAGGCTCTGGCAGTTGGCCGGCACGCCACTGCGCATGTGTATCAACACTAAGGGCTGGTGCTGGCTTTGCGGCTTTCGGTTAACACCGCGGGTGAGGTCATTAGACTGTTTGTTGCGACTCGGCTCATATCCGACCGTGAAAGCTAAGAAAGGCTTGACAGTTTCCACTCTTGTTTCAGCCTTAGCAACAGGTGGACTAGAGAGGGACTCCAGCCAGCAGATGGGGAAGACATGGCCGGCTTGGCGCAGGGTGAAGTGGGAGTTGCAGTCTTACCGGGCCGGGCTGGGCATCCTTTTTCCGGGCGCACTGGGAGTTTTGGTTTATGGCCTCTGGACTAATGGCTGTATGCAGACTTTTCCCTTCTTAGGAAATGCTTTCATCTGAGGCTGTGAGCAGTACCGGAGGGTGATGGCTTGCGTTTCCTTAAGCTCTCCTATCTAAAGTGTTTTCTCAAGTATTCCCGCCGGGCACTGTGGCTCACGCCTGTAATCCCAGCATTTTGGGAAGCCGAGGCGGGTGGATCACCTGAGGTCGGGGGTTCGAGACCAGCCTGGCCAACATGGTGAAACCTGTCTCTGCTAAAAATGCAAAAATTAGGCCGGGCGCAGTGGCACACGCCTGTAATCCCAGCACTTTGGGAGGCCAAGGCGGGTGGATCAACTGAGGTCAGGAGTTCGAGACCAGCCCGGCCGACTTGGTGAAACCCGTCTCTACTATAAATAGAAAAATTAGCCGGGCGTGGTGGCGTGCGGTGCCTGTAATCCCAACTACTCAGGAGGCTGAGGCAGGAGAATCGCTTGAACCCGGGAGGCAAAGGTTGCAGTGAGCCGAGATCGCGCCACCGCACTTCAGCCTGGATGACAGACCGAGACTTCGTCTCAAAAAAAACAAAACAAAAAAGATTAGCCGGCCGTGGTGACTCGCGCCTGTAATCCCAGCTACTTGGGAGACTGAGGCAGGAGAATCCTTTGAACCTGGGAGCTGAGGTTGCAGTGAGCTGAGATCGCGCCACTGCACTCCATACTGGGCGACAAAGCAAGACTCCGTCTCAAAAAAAAAAAAAAGTATTCCCTGGGGTGCTTTGAGATCTTCTTTCCCTACATCCATCCCTCTCCCACTCTCCTCACTCAGTCTTGGTTAGCGATGTTGGCGAGCCAGAGTTTTAAAATTACCATTCGGGTTAGGAGCGGGACTCATACCACGGAAATTAAACTTGGTGAGAACATGGAAAGTAGTTGCCCATTCGTCAGAGACGTTTAAGGTTTGGGCTGGTTAAATTACTATTTTGTCCAGAAAAAAAAAGGAAGCACTAGTATAGAAATAACTTTTCCAAACTCGTGAAGGGGCTGTGAGAGCATGAACAATTCAAAAAACATGTTTGGCCATGAAATAGAGTTTCCTACTCTTTCCTCCCCAAATTGGAACAGCCTGAGATCTGATGGAGATAATTTAGGAAATTATCAATAACAGAAATACTAGCATGGAATGTTGATCATGTGATGCTATGATTCTTTCCCAGGCACCACACCTGCTGGTGTTCAGATGGAGCAGCACACTAGTCATCCTAACAGAAAAGGTGTGTGTTGGAGGCCCTGCTTCCCCTCCCTTAAAAAGCCAGACCTTTTGGCCAGGCGGGGTGGCTCATGCCTGTAATCCCAGCACTTTGGGAGGCCGAGTCGGGCAAATCATGAGGTCAGGAGTTCGAGACCAGCCTGGTCAACATGGTGAAACGCTGTTTATACTAAAATACAAAAAATTAGCTGGGCATGGTGGCACGTGCCTGTAATCCCAGCTACTCAGAAGGCTGAAGTGGGAGAACTGCTTGAACCCAGGAGGCAGAGGTTGCAGTGAGCTGAGATTGTACCACTGCACTCCAGCCTGGGTGACAGAGCAAGACTCCATCTCCAAAAAAAAAAAAAAAAAAAGCCAGACTTCCTTTGCATTCCCCACTAAATGGGAGCATTGCTGTATTTATTTCCAGCACTTAGAACTGGATCTGTTAAATAGTAGATGCTTAGTAATTACTTGTTAAATGAATGTATTATTCTTCCTTTGTATCGCCTCTTAATACTTAGCACAAGGCTATGTACAGGATCTTACAGGGGTGTTAACCAAAGTGAACAGATACTGAATTGGAGTGGGACAGTCCCATTGGTGGCTAGGGAAATGCCTGAGGCCTTCTGACTCCAGAACCTATTCACTTAACTATAGGTGGAATAGATTATCTGAAAGACCTACTATTCCATAGCTTGAACATAAATTAACTAGCTCTTTTCACAGAGTGTATAGTGCAGTAGTAAAGAGCATGAACAGATTTAATTCCAGCTGCTATTTGCCAGACTCTCTTAAGCAGTTTACCTACTTGGGATCACTGCAACCTCTGCTTCCCAGATTCAAGCGATTCTCATGCCTCAGCCACCCAAGTAGCTGAGATTACAGGTGTACACCACCACGCCTGGCTAATTTTTGTATTTTTAGTAGAGATGGGGTTATGCCAGGTCTTGAACTCCTGGCCTCAAGTGATCTGCCCACCTTGGCCTCCCAAAGTGCTGGGATTACAGGCATGAGCCACTGTGCCTGGCCAGTTTACCACTTAGTTAATGCTCACAATTCTACTAGAAAATGCTATTGGGGGTGGGGTTTAAAAAAAAAAAGAAAATGCTATTACCTCCATAACAGATGGAAACATTTAAATTAACTGCTACCAAGGGATGGGCTAAGGATATAAAGCTAGGCTAACTAAAAAAACATTATTTAGCCGGTCACGATGGCTCATGCCTGTAATCCCAGCACTTTGGGAGGCCAAGGTGGGCAGGTCAACTGAGGTCGGGAGTTCGAGACCAGTCTGACCAACATGGAGAAACCCTGTCTCTATTAAAAATACAAAATTAGCCGGGCGTGGTGATGCATGCTTGTAATCCCAGCTACTTGGGAAGCTGAGGCAGGAGAATTGCTTGAACCTGGGAGGCAGAGGTTGTGGTGAGCTGAGATCATGCCGTTGCACTCCAGCCTGGGCAACAAGAGCAAAACTCTGTCTCAACAAAACCAAACCAAACAAATAAAAAAAAAAATTATTCATGCAGCCATATATTGACTGTGGAATCTTGAGCAAATTTCCTGACTTAAGTTTCCTCAAGTAAAATGTAGGTAAAGCTACCTACTTTATCTACATTCCTCAGGTCATGTTCCCCAGTTCCACAGACTAGGTCATTTGCTCTCATAGCACTTACTGAAGTGCAATAGTGTGTGTGGCTTGGTCATCTAAGACTGTCTAAACTACAAGACTCAGTTCCAGGAGCGTAGTGACCCTATCTGTTTAGCAGACTGTGGTATCCACAGTGACTCTACTTCAAGGGTCATAGTGAAAAACATGTAAGAAAATGTATGTAAAGCACCTTTTATTATCACTTCCTCTGTTCTGCCTCCTTTTGCCTCTCTCCACCCTCATCCTCTGTATACATTGTCAGAAATAGAAATACAGCTCCTTTAGTATAGAGTGTGTGTAAAACATTCTTTTTTTAAAATTAAAAACAATTTTTAATTTATCATACCACCTTGTCTAAAAATGTGTAAAGCATTCTTCAAACCTTATAACCCAGTATAAAATGCATCCTCATATGTCCAGGAAGGGCTCAAATTATTTAAAAGTACATTTGCATGGAAATTAACACATTATTGAGAAGAATCTGGAGACCTGAGTTTCAACTTCTATCTCTTTACCGCATTCTGCACAAGCCATCAAATGACTGATGACTCCAGAGCAGGAGGGAAAAGAAGATGGGGGACCTACCAGTAGAGCTTGGAAAATCCACAAACCCGGAAGCCCAGTGCAAAAAAAAAAATAAAACCAAAAAAAAGTATTTCCCTCACCAAGAGTGACAGACAGAGAACAGATTTCATAGTTTTCATAGGCTCGGTGACCTTCCAGACAGAAAGCATCTCACCCTGGCACCCACATATGAGCACTTCTTCCTCTTACCAGGCCATTCCTTCTGTTGCCCTCTGAGTAAAGAACAAAAATAAGACATCTTCCTTCATACAACCTACTTTTCACACCTCTGCCCCGCAGGCTTGTTTTTTATGAAAAGTCCCCTTTTTATCCTTCGGATTCCAGCTGAGATACTACTTCCTCAGAACACGTTTCCCAGCTCCACAGACTAGGTCAGTTGCTTTCATAGCACATACTGAGGTGGAATAGCGTGTGTGCTTGATTACCTAATGACTGTCTGTACAGCAAGACTCACTTCTGTTTAGCAAACGGTGGTATCCCCAGTGACTGATACATAGCAGGTGCTTAGCCATCTCTTATGTGTATGAATGAAAATGAATTGTTTTTCCGTCCTTTCTTGATTTCGCTCTAACAGTGCATTATTGTCTCCCTACTGCCTTGCCTTTTTAATTCTTACCTAGTTCGAGCTGTCTGACTTTCCATCCATTGCTCTTCTGTCTACTTGGCCACTTCCTTTTCATCTTCTAGACTCTTGAGGAGGAGTTCCTCAAAGGTTCAGTTTTTCGCTCTTGGAGCGAATGTATTTTGGAGAGCTAATATATTTTTGCAGCTTCTTCGTCCCCTTTTTGAGGCTGGCCTGGCAGTTTGACCTTTCACTTGAGCTCGGGTGCCAGCTCTCTGGCTGTTTTTCTAGGCACTTCTACTTGGATTTCCTACTCTCACCTCGATTCAATATGTCCAAATGTGATTATGTTAATATGAGAGTTGAATTTTACTCAGACTTCTTCAAGCAATTTAGAGGCTTGTGCAATTGGGAGAGATGCTGAAGTAGCTCACAGAATAATGGGAAGAAGAGCTGCGAAAACCAGGGCCTCGGGGACTAAAACCGGGGATTCAGTGCCTGTTGGTGTCTATATCCATCTGTCTTTCTCCTGTGCTTTTTCTTGTCTCTAATCTCTTGCTTTTATCCACATGTCATGGTATGTTAGCCGATTAGCTTTCATTGGTTCCACTCATATATCTTCTCAGAATAGGAAATCAGAAGAAATGAAATTTATTTGACATGGAATCCATATATTGATCCCAAGGAATGACTTTGGCCCAACTTAGCCCATGTGCTTACCGCCCTGGCTCAATCACAGTTGCCAAGGCAGATGGGAATGCCATGATCGGCCTGTATTGGGTCACAGGCCAATCCTTGTTGGGGAGAGGGGCTTGATTGTGGTCTCAACAGTATAGCCTGGCTTCTCAAGCTTTTTTTGTTTGTTTTTGTTGTTGTTTTGAGATGGAGTTTCACTCTTACTGCCCAGGCTGGAGCGCAGTGAGGTGATCTCAGCTCACTGCAATATCTGCCTCCTGGGTTCAAGCGATTCCCCTACCTCAGCCTCCCAAGTAGCTGGGATTACAGGTGCCCACCACCACACCTGGCTAATTTTGTATTTTTAGTAGAGACAGAGTTTTACCGTGTTGGTCAGGCTAGTCTCGAACTCCTGACCTCAGGTGATCTGCCCACCTTAGCCCCCCAAAGTGCTGGGATTACAAGTGTGAGCCACCGCGCCCAACCACTTCTCAAGTTTTTAAGGTTCAGTAAATAAGCTCTACCTGCAGGGAGCCTTCTCTCACTACTCAGATTGATCTCTTCTCCCTTTTAAAAAACATTCATTTTTACATGTTTTTTTTTGAGGTGGAGTTTCGCTCTTGTTACCCAGGTTAGAGTGCAGTGGCGTGATCTCGGCTCACCACAACCTCTGCCTCCTGGGTTCAAGCGATTCTCCTGCCTCAGCCTCTCGAATAGTTGGGTTTTCAGGGTTGTGCCACCATGCCCGGCTAATTTTGTTCTTTTTAGTAGAGACAGGGTTTCTCCATGTTGGTCAGGCTGGTCGCGGACTCCTGACCTCAGGTGATCCATTTTTTACATTTAATCACATGTATAATTAACAGATAAAAAGCTTTTATTTCCACCCCAGGCTATCAGACTCATTGTTTATGTCCTTATATTGTTAGATCACTGTTTCACCTGTGTCTGATTTGTCTCCCTGACTAGATAATAAGCACCTAAGAAACCACGTCTTACACATCTCATGTGTACCCTAGGATTTAGTAGCTGCAAGTGTGTAGTCCATATCAGTAAGAACTTGTAAACAGCCGGGCTCGGTGGCTCACACCTGTAATCCCAGCACTTTGGGAGGCTGAGGCCGGCTGATCACTGGAGGTCGGGAGTTCAAGACCAGCCTGACCAACATGGAGAAACCCCGTCTCTACTAAAAATACAAAAATATCTGGGCGTGGTGGTCCATGCCTGTAATCCCAGCTACTTGGGAGGTTGAGGCAGGAGAATCACTTGAACCCGGGAGGCGGAGGTTGCAGTGAGCTGAGATCGTGCCATCACACTCCAGCCTGGGCAAAAAGAGCGAAACTCTGCCACAATAAATAAATAAATAAGTAACTTGTAAACAAATTAGATTTTAGCTTTTCCCACTCCTGCTTGGTTTCTCTTAATCCTACTATGATTTCTTTTCTCTTTTTTTTTTTTTCTCCTTCCCCCTCTCTTTTTTTCTTATGTGTCTTTCTGATATGTAACATATTCAGGGCAGGGCCTGGGCACTTGCTTTCATGGACTAGGTGCAGGGATCTAATTAGAAAGGCTGTCCCTTTCTGGAATGAGCTCTGATTTAGTTCCCTCTGATTTAGTTCCAGCTAAAGAGGAAGCTAATGCTGTGCCTCTTTATAGAGCAAAACCCTCCCCCAGCTATATTAATCTTCAAGCAAGTTCCCCACCAGCCACTTTTCTGAACATCCAGACAACAAAGCTGCCCTCAGGTAAGGATGTAAGGAGGGTTTTCTAATGGACCCAGCAGGGGGAAGGGTTGCATAGAGGAGGTGGCTTGAGCTGTCTTCTACTGATCAAGAGCCAAATCTGTGTTAAGGCATCTCTAGATTTTTCTCTGGTAGCATGTTGATTATTTAGTTTTATTGATTTATTGATTTTTTAAAAAAAAATTTCGGGTGGCTTGCATTGGAAAGTTTTATTGATTTAATTTTCATCCCAGTTCTACCAATTTATATTGTTTCCTTGCTTGTTAGCACCTTTGCTAGACTAGGCAGGAGTAAAGTGAACCTCTCATTGCTTACTGGTAATGTTAAAAGATGGCCAGGTTTACCCTTGTTCACTTGGGTAGGTAAAATTTTTTTAAAAAGGAGGCCAGGAGTGGCGGCTCACGCCTGTAATCCCAGCACTTTGGGAGGCCAGAGTGGGTGGATCACCTGAGGTCAGCAGTTAGAGACCAGCCTGGCCAACATGGTGAAATCCCATCTGTACTAAAAATAGAAAAAATTAGTTGAGCAGGGTGTTACACAATCCCAGCTACTTGGGAGGCTGAGGCAGGAGAATCGCTTGAACTGGGAGGCAGAGGTTGCCGTGAGCTGAGATCACGCCACTGCACTCCAGCCTGGATGACAGCAGTGAAATTCTGTCTTAAAAAAAAGAAAAAAAGGTGGCCAGAGAAGGAAATGTAATTATTAGCTCAGTCTCAAGTTCTCAGAATTTTCATCATTCATTTTCCCCTGGAGAGGTCAGTGGGTATTTGGCATACCTATGGGGAACCCAACAGGGCATTAACCAGACAGTTATAACCCCTGTTTTTGAGGACCTCAGAGTCCAACAAAGAAGACTAATAAAAATACAAACAGCAGATAATATAATTACCAAGGTTAACTGGCTGTGTATAGTGTAGCTTAAAATATAGAAAAAGTGGCTGGGCACTGTGGCTCATGCCTGTAATCCCAGCACTTTTGAAGGCTGAGGCGGGTGGACCAGGTCAGGAGTTTGAGACCAGACTGGCCAACATGGTGAAACCCTGTCTCTACTAAAAAATACAAAAATTAGCAGGGCATGGTGGCTCATGCCTGTAATCCCAGCTGGGAGGCTGAGGTAGGAGAATTGCTTGAGCCAGGACCCAGGAGGCGGAGGTTTCAGTGAGCCGAGATTGCGCCACTGCACTCCAGCCTGAGCTACAGAGTGAGACTCCATTAAAAAAAAAAAAAAAAAAAAAGGCCGGGCGCAGTGGCACACGCCTGTAATCCTAGCACTTTGGGAGGCGGAGGTGGGTGGATCACCTGAGATCAGGAGTTCAAGACCAGCCTGGCCATCATGGTGAAACCCCATCTTTTAAAAAAAAAAAAAAAAAAAAGAAAGAAAGAAAGAAAGAAAAAATGTGGCCAGGTCCAGTGACTCCTGTAATCTCAGCCCTTTGGGAGGCTGAGGTGGGTGGATCATGTCAGGAGTTTGAGACCAGCCTGGTCAACATGGCGAAACCCCATCTCTACTAAAAATACAAAAATTAGCCAGGTGTGGTGGCACGTGCCTGTAGTCCCAGCTACTCAGGAGGCTGAGGCAGGAGAATTGCTTGAACCTGGGAGGTGGAGGTTGCAGTAAGCTGAGATTGTGCCACCGCACTGCACTCCAGCCTGGGTGACAGAGTGAGACTCTCTTTTTTTTAAATTTTTTTTTAAAGACGGGGTCTCACCATGTTGGTCAGGCTGGTCTTGAACTCCCGACCTCAGGTGATCCGCCTGCCTTGGCCTCCAAACTGCTTGCATTACAGGTGTGAGCCACTGCACCCGGCGTGAGACTCTCTTAAAAAAAATTAGCCTGACATGGTGGTGTGTGCCTGTTACTCCAGCTACTGGGGAGGCTGAGGCAGGAGAACTGCTTGAATCTGGGAGGCAGAGGTTGCAATGACCTGAGATTGCGTCACTGCACTTTAGCCTGGGTGACAGTGCAAGACTCCGTCTCAGAAAAAAAAAAAAAATTAGAAAAAGAATGGACTGGCCGGGTGCAGTGGCTCATGCTTGTAATTCCAGCACTCTGGAAAGCTGAGGCGGATGAATCACCTCAGGTCAGGAGTTTGAGACTAGCCTGGGAAACATGGTGAAACCCTGTCTCTACTAAAAATACAAAAATTAGCTGGGCATGGTGGCGGCTGCTTGTAATCCCAGCTACTTAGGAGGCTGAGAGAGGCAAAAGAATTGGTTGAACCCAGGAGGCAGAGGTTGCAGTGAGCCAAGATCACGCCATTGTACTCCAGCCGGAGCAACAAGTGAAATGAAACTCCATCTCCCCAAAAAAAAAAAAAAAAAAAAAAAAAAGAATGGACTGATGCAGCAAGAATGGTTGAAGTTAGGAAACTTCAGGTCACTGCTAACGAGACACTATGTCAGGTAACAGACAGAGGCTGAGGTATCCCCTGAGCTCTAGGGGTTAGGCCTCCCTCCCAGACCATTTTATTCACTCATCAAATACTTGTTATACATTTTTTTTTTTCAAGACGGTATCTCACTTTGTTGCCAGACTGGAGTGCAGTGGCATGATCTCGGCTCATTACAACCTCCGCCCCCTAGATTCAAGGGATTCTCCTGCCTCAGCCTCCCAAGTAGCTGGGACTACAGGCACATGCCACCATGCTCAGCTAATTTTTGTATTTTTAGTAGAGACAAGGTTTCACTGTGTTGGCCAGGATAGTCTCAATCTCTTGACCTCTTGATCGGCCTGCCTCGTCCTCCCAAAGTGCTGGGATTACAGGCTTGAGCCACTGAGCCCAGCCATATTTGTTTGTTTGGTTTCTTTTTTTAGAGACGGGTTTCTCTATGTTGGTCAGGCTGGTCTTGAACTCCCGACCTCAGGTGATCCACCCGCCTCGGCTTCCCAAAGTGCTGGGATTATAGACGTGAGCCACCTCACCCTGCTCATATTTGTTATACTTATGTGCCAGTTATTTTTCTAGGTGCTGGGGATAAAGTAGTGAACAAATCAGACAAAAATCCTTGCCTTCCTGGAGTTTACATTCTAGAAGGGGGACTTAGACAAAAATTAAATAAGTAATTACAAAATATCCCATATGACCATACTTTTTTTTTTTTTTGAGACAGAGTCTTGCTCTGTTGCCCAGGCTGGAGTGCAGTGGTGAGATCTTGTCTCACTGCAACCTCCGCCTCCTAGGTTCAAGCGATTCTCCTGCTTCAGCCTCCGGAGTAGCTGGGACTACAGGCAGGCACCACCACACCTGGCTAATTTTTGTATTTTTAGTAGAGGCGGGGTTTCACCTTATTGGCCAAGCTAGTCTCCTCCTGACCTCAGGTGATCTGCCTGCCTTGGCCTCCCAAAGTGCTGAGATTACAGGCATGAACCACTGCACATGCCAACCGTAAATATTATGGGAAAAGTAAAACAAGGGAGGGGGCAATAAGTTCGAGTGATTGATTTCAAATTTAATAGGATAGCCAGGTATGCCTCACTGGGAGGTGACAGCGGGCAAAGGTGTGTCTGGGTGGGGTTGTGCCTGGAAAGATTGGAGAGGTCATTTTATTAGGGTCCTTCCAACCTCAGTACAATTACAAAATCTCTCTCCTTTGTCCCCTTGCACCTCCATTGCTGTTCCTTCTGGAGTTGATCACAAGCCCAAGGAATGCCTAGGACTCCTGGAATGTATGTATGCCAACCTCCAGCTTCAGACCCAGCTTGCCCAACAACAGATGGCTATTTTGGAAAATTTACAGGCATCCATGACACAACTGGCCCCTGGGAGGGGAAGCAAGAACTCTTCTCTCCCAGCCTTATCTCCTAATCCATTGTTAAATCACCTGCCCCAATTCAGTAAATGAATTGTGGAACAAAGTTACTGTGTTTTTTTCCTCTCTCTTCCCGGTAAACCCTTGTTGGAATCTGGGTATATGTATTCTACATATGGTTAGTTTGTTCACAGGTTCATAGTAAGTGCTCATTGAGTGCAAATCATTGTACAAGGTACTTGGGGTTACATATTACAAAAGCAGTTTGGGGGTATTACTGTCTAAAAGGCAGATAATTCATTGTAAAATTTAGTGGTGTTCTGAAAGGGAATGGAGGTTAAGAAATAACGCTGGAGGCTACTAGGATACAACCGTACGAATTTCAGAATCTTGCTGGAAAAAGTGACTATAATGATGCCACTTGAAGAATGGGGAGGTTGGGTGGCATTGACGGATGAAGTCAGGTAGGTCCATATCAGTTGGGAAGCTTGGACAAAGACCTAGAGGTAGATGTATTAGTCCATTCTTGCATTGCTATAAAGGAATATGTGAAGTTGGGTGATTTATAGAGAAAATGTTTATTTTGCCTCATGGAGGGAGGTGCCACACACTTTGAACCAAGCAGATCTTGTATGAACTTAGAGCCAGAACTCACTCAGCCAGACATGGTGGCTCATGCCTGTAATCCCAGCACTTTGGGAGCCCAAGGCGGGCAGATTACCTGAGGTCAGGAATTCAAGACCAGCCTGGTCAACATGGTGAAACCCCGTCTCTACTAAAAATACAAAAATTAGCCAGGCGTGGTGGCTCACACCTGTAATCCCAGATACCTGGGAGGCTGAGGCAGAAGAATTGCTTGAGCCTGGGAAATGGAGGTTGCAATGAGCCAAGATCGTGCCACTGCACTCCAGCCTGGCCGACAGAGCAAGACTCTGTCTCAAAACAAAAAACAAAACAAAAGCCTCATTCATCACCAAAGGGATGGTGCTAAGACATTCAGGAGGGATATCCATCCCCACGATCCAAACACCTCCCACCATGCCCTACCTCTAACCCTGGAGATTATATTTCAACATGAGATTTGGAGGGGACAAATATCCAAACAATATCAGTAGGAGAATAAGTCATATAAATCAGAGGAAGAGTTCCCCCCCCAGGAATATAGAGGAGTGTGAAATATAATGTAAAGGAGCTGAGGTAAGTCAGCTTTCCCTGCAGAATTATTCTGATGGCAGCTTTTAAAAGGTCTGGAAAGTGGCTGGACGCAGTGGCTTACACCTGTAATCCCAGCACTTTGGGAGGCTGAGGTGGGCAGATCAGGAGTTCAAGACATGCCTGGCCAACACGGTGAAACCCCATCTTTACTAAAAAAATATAAAAATTATCCGGGTGTGGTGGCATGTGCTACTCTAGAGGCTGAGGACTAAGGCAGGAAAATCACTTGCACCCAGGAGGTGGTGGCTGCAGTGAGCTGAGATTATGCCACTGCACTCTAGCCTGGGTGACAGAGTGAGACTACCTCTTGGGGAAAAAAAAAAAAAGAAGTTTTGGAAAGCCATTGTCAGCTTCCAGATAGCAGCGAGACACACCTAAGATGGTAGAAACACTATGGGCAAAATATTTTGCTGTGGTGGGAGAATGAAAGTTGAGAGGACTGACGCTACCCAACTTCAAGACTTGATATAAAGCTACACTAATCAAGACAGTGTGGTACTGGTGAAAGAATAGACAAATATCAACGGAACAGAATCAACAGGTCAGAAAAAATTCACACAAATATAGTCAACTGATCTTTGACAAAGTAGCAAAGACGATCCAAAGTAGAAGGGGTAGTCTTCTCAATAAACAGTATTGGAACAATTGGACATTGCATGCAAAAATATTAGGCCCTGCCTACACCTTTCCCAAAAAGTCATGCTCACTGAAAAGGCCTTGAAACAGTGATTAACTTGGCAGCAACAATACCCCTAAGCACCTAGATTATAGTCTCTAAATACCACTTTTTTCAAGAAATGAAGGAATGATCCTGAAGAAATGGCTGTTTCCAGGTCTCAGGCAGGAAAATAATACAAGATAATACTAGAATATCTTACCCTATTTGATAGAAAGAGACTACCAATCTTGCTAGAATTATTTCAAAAAATAAAATCAGAAAAACAACCCTCAGGAATCAGTCTGATTAGAGACATACTTTAAGTACAAAAATTAGGCCAGGCACAGTGGCTTACGCCTATAATCCCAGCATTTTGGGAGGCTGAGGCAGGCGTATTAGGAAGTCAAGAGATCAAGACCATTCTGGCCAACATGGTGAAACCCCGTCTCTACTAAAAATACAAAAATTAGTTGGGCATGGTGGTGCAGGCCTGTAGTCCCAGCTACTCAGGAGGCTGAGGCAGGAGAATTGCTTGAAACTGGGAGGCAAAGATTACAGTGAGCCGAGATCGTGCCATTGCACTCCAGTCTGGTGATAGAGTGAGGCTCTGTCTCCAAAAAACAAAAACAAACCAGGAAGATCGAGCCCAGGGATGGAGAGACGCCATTGGGAAGGCGGGGCTAATTTCACCTGCAAACAAAACCCCAGGGGAAGACCACCCACCCAGCAACCTGACTGAATCTGAGGCAGCCCAGCAGTGCCTCTACAGGCCAAAAAACATATAGCTCCAAACTCAGAGATTTCTCCTGAAATCACCAACTTCAAAGATCAAAGGGAGATAAATCCACGAAGATGGGAAAAAACCAGCGCAAAAAGAATGAAACCTTCAAAGACCAGAATACCTGTTCCCTTCCCAGGGATCACAACTCCTCACCATCAAGCGAACAAAACAAGACAGAAAATGAGTGTGACGAATTGACAGAAGCAGGCTTCAGAAGGTGGGTAATAACAAACTTCTCTGAGTTAAAAGACCATATTCTAACCCAATGCAAAGAAACTAAGAACCTTGAAAAAAGGTTAGACAAAATGCTAACTAGAATAACTAGCTTCAGGAAGAACATAAATGACTTGATGGAGCTGAAAAACACAGCACAAGAACTTCGCGAGGCATGCACAAGTTTCAGCAGCCAAATTGATCAAGCAGAAGAGAGGATATCAGAGATAGAAGATCAAATCAATGAAATAAAATGAGAAGGCAAGATTAGAGAAAAAAAGAGTGAAAAAAAAGAACAAAGCCTCCAAGAACTATGAGATTTTGTGAAAAGACCTAATCTAAGCTTGATCGGCATACCTAAATGTGACGAGGAGAATGAATCCAAGTTGGAAAAGTCTTCAGGATATTATCCAAGAGAACTTCCCCAACCTAACAAGGCAGGCCAACATTCAAATCCATGAAATACAGAGAAAACCATAAAGATATTCCTCGAGCAACCTGAAGGCACATAATCGTCAGATTTACCAGGGTTGAAATGAAGGAAAAAATCCTAAGGGCAGCCAGAGAGAAAGGTCGAGTCACCTACAAAGGAAAGACCATCAGACTCACAGTGGATCTCTTGGCAGAAACTCTACAAGCTAGAAGGGAGTGGGGGCCAATATTCAACATCCTTAAAGAAAAGAACTTTCAACCCAGAATTTCATATCGGGCCAAACTAAGCTTTGTAAGTGAAGAAAAATAGAATCCTTTACAGACAAGCGGTTGCTGAGAGATTTTGTTGCTACAAGACCTGCCTTACAAGAACTCCTGAAGGAAGTAAGTACTAAATATGGAAAGCAACAACCAGTACCAGCCACTACAAAAACGTACCAAATGGTAACTAAACACAGAAAGGAGCAACCAGTACCAGCCACTCCAAAAATGTACCAAATGGTAAAGAGCATCAACACAATGAAAAAACTGTGTCAACTAATGGGCAAAACAACCAGCTAGCATCAAAATGGCTGGATCAAATTCACACATAACAGTATTAACCTTAAATGTAAATGGGCTAAATGCCCCAATCAAAAGACACAGACTGACAAATTTGATAGAGTCAAGACCCATTGGAATGCAGTATTCAGAAAACCCATCTCACATGCCAAGAAACACATAGGCTCAAAATTAAGGGATGGAG